>JALIGW010000002.1:13821126-13898626 GCA_023053685.1 Diadophis punctatus similis | reverse complement strand
CTGGCGCTACCGGTTCTTAGAACTGGGCCGAACTAGGAGCAACCCACCACTATTTAGTAGGGAAGAAATGGCAATAAGCTGCAAGGTAAAACTAGCATTCAGGTAAAGTCATCCAAAAGGAACTCTGCTCTCTCGGCTGCCTGCTTGCCGGTATGGCACAATTAAGCCTCATTATTATGATTATGATTATTTTTGCACATGGTGAATGCTGTGTTGCTCAGCCATTTCAGCAACCAATCCAACCTGCCTTGGAAGGAAAGTGAATAGCGGTACTGAGGTACAAAGCTAAGGTGAAAAAGAAGCATGAATGTTAAAGCAACGAATCCTCCCAGCAATTATAGAAAGAAATGGCAGAAATAAGATAGAAATAGTCAAGTCTCTGAGGAACCATTTATTGATACAGCCAGATTCTTGACAGCTACCGTTTAATTCTGCCCTTTTCAAAATTGGGCTTGACTTTCCTTTTTCTCATCCATAATGCATTTCAAAGGTGACTATAAATAAGTGTTCTAAATGAGTCCAATGGTCATCAAGAGGTTTCAAATCGGACCCACAAGGGGCTTTGATCATGGTGTTTAATTATAGCAAACTGCGTTTGTGGCATTTCATTTTACAGTTGATTCCACCACCAGCCCAGCTTCAGAAATAGATTTCTCCCCCCAGTTACATATTTCATAGAAGAAGCAAAATTGATCTGTTTAGGCTGGGAATATTCTCAGCAAAAGAAATGGATTTGAGAGAGAGAGAGAAACAAGGTGAGTTTGGCTACCATTTCATCCTTGATCCCTTCCAGATCCTTCTCGTACCCTTCTCATCATGGAAAAGGGATAAGATGGACCTCTGGTCTCTCATGATGGCCAGCTCCAATTCTTGCATTATGCTCACTATTGGTATTAAAAGGAGGGAGAAACCCTGTTTATTGTGTTCTTGTGTTCTCTACCACTCTCTTTTCAATGCCTGAAAAAATGATTAAAAAGTGTGGGGGAGAAAAAACGTTGGTCTTACCTGACACGTTTATTCTCAGTGCGCTGCAGGAGAATCCAAGCATGGGTTGACTTCCATCGATCTGCCTAGAGACTGAGTTGCTAAGATTTCTTGGCCACGCCTCCTCCGCTCGGCTGAGCTCCAGTTTTTCTATGAAGGCGGAGTTGTCCAATAGATACGTGATGGTGAAGAGGGTGACCACACCCAGACTCTGGACCAGGATGGTCGACAGGCTGGGTTTGGATTCTCCCACAGCACACTGAGAATAAACATGTCAGGTCAGACCAACGTTCTTTCTCCAGTGCACTGCTTGGAGAATCCAAGCGTGGGATATACTCAAGCTTAAAGATCTAGGGACGGGAGACCGAGTGGCCCCGGGGTCCCAACGTGGAATGGACTCTCTGAAGTATTCTCCGTCCGAAGGACCTCTCAGCCGAGGCATAAACATCCAGTTTGTAATGACGAATAAAGGGAGACGGAGTTGACCAAGTCGCTGCTCTGCAAATGTCCTCAACCGTTGCCCATGCTGCTGTAATGGCCACACTCCTGGTGGAATGGGTCATGATCCTTTTCGGTAGAGGTTTGGCCTTGAGCTCATAGGCCTTTGTGATGCAGGCTTTCAACCATTGACCAATGGTTGATGGAGTCACTTTCCTGCCCATGGAAGAAGGCTGGAACGATATGAATAGTGATTCCCTTTTTCGAAAGGATGCCGTTCTTTTGATGTATCTGCGGAGAGCCCTCCTGATTTCCAGGGTATGCCATCTTTCCTCCAAGGGATGATTAGGTCCCAGACAGAAATCAGGCAAAACGGTCTCCTGAGCCCTATGGAACCAGGAGTTTACCTTTGGCAGAAAGGAAGTGTCTAACCGCAAAACCACCCTGTCCAAATGAAAAATACAAAGGTCCTCTCGTACTGATAAGGCCGATAATTCTGAAATCCTCCTGGCCAAAGTGACGGCCATGAGGAAGGTGACCTTAAATGTCAAGAACCGGAGGCTGGAGGTCCTCAACGGCTCAAATGGTGAGGGTGTAAGAGCCTGTAACACTAAGGTCAAATCCCAAGTTGGAAAACGATAAACCACTGGAGGCTTCAGGTTTGCAGTCTCCTTGAGAAAGCTACGAATACGAGGGTGATGAGTGAGGGAATATCGATTCTCACAGGTCAGGACTGTGGACAATACTGCCACCTATCTCCTGCAGGTGTTAAGGGACAATCCCCTGTCCAGTCCATCTTGCAGAAAGTCCAATATCACCAGAACCAATGCCAATAATGGATCAAGGAATACCATTTACAGAATGCTGACCAAGTAGCATTATAAATCCTATTTGTTGAGGGTACATTAAAAAAAAGATACATTTGTCAAGAATCATGAGGTACAATACTTAATGATTGTCATAGGGTATAAATAAGCAATCAGGAAACAATATTGATATAAATCATAAGGATACAAGCAACAAGTTATAAGTGGGAGGAGATGGGTGATAGGAACAATGAGAAGACTAATAGTAATAGTAATGCAGTCTTAGTGAATAGTTAGACCAGAGGTCTTCAAACTTGGCAACTTTAAGACTTGTGGACTTCAACTCCCAGAATTCTCCAGCCAGCGTAGGAGTTGAAGGCCACAAGTCTTAAAGTTGTCAAGTTTGGGGAGCCCTGAGTTAGATAGTGGTGAGAGAATTATTTGTTTAGCAGAGTGATGGTGTTCAGGAAAAAACTGTTCTTGTGTCTAGTTGCCTTGGTGTGCAGTGCTCTATAGCAACGTTTTGAGGGTAGGAGTTGAAACAATTTATGTCCAGGATGCGAGGGGTCAGTAAATATTTTCACGGCCCTCTTTTTGACTTGTGCAGTATGCAGGTCCTCAATGGAAGGCAGGTTGGCAGTAATTGTTTTTTCTGCAGAGAAGGGGCTAAAAAGCAACACCTTCTGTCCAAAAACAATTCACAATATTTGTTTTATTTTTATTTATTTCATATCCCACCTTTATTATTCTTACAGTACACAAGAACAAAATTGAATTAAAGGAGGAAAGAAGCCATCGAGAAAGGAGTAACATTACTGAAGGATATGACTGAGGGATCTGACCTCCTTCCTGGAGGACCCTGAATAGATTGAGAGTTGGGAGTACCTAAATGTAAAACCAATATGCTCAAATGGAGGTTCTCAGCAGATAACAACACGCTATGTGAATATGGAGAGACATAGAACCCTACCCATCTGCTGGTATATCGGCTACTACCAGAAACATGTACCGATAATGACTTATTTTTGGCCAACGACAAAACCAAGAAGGTGGCTTCATTCTGGCAGTTTAAAGTTTGATCTAGACATGGAAGAAGAAGAATTATTATTTTTACACATAACTCAAGGCGGCAAACATATCCAACACACCTTCCTCCACCTATTTTCTTCACAACAACAACAACCTGTGAGGTGAGTTGGAGTGAGATAGAATGACCAGCGCAAAGTCACCTAGCCAGCTTTCATGGAACTAGAACTCTCAGTCTCCTGGTTTCTAGCCTGGCTGGTACCTTAACCACTACACCAGAAGTGGGGAATCATGGCCCTTTTATGACTTATGGACTCCCAGAACTGGGAGGCTCTGGGAGTTGAAGTCCACAAATCATAAAAGGGCCATGATTCCCCAACCCTGAACTAGACCAAAGTGATTCTCAATAGATTTTTAAAAAAATAGAATTTAAAGGATTAAAAAAAAAACACCAGTACCTAATTTTTCTCCATTTCAAATGCAGTGTTTATTTACAGGGCCTGTGAGAAAGTGTCTCTTCACTTATTTTCAACTTTCAAGCATTGCCTTTCCTGTTCTTTTGTTGGAGAAGATCATGGTGGTCTTTCATCTTTAACCGTTCAAGCTCTAATGAACAGCAGGACCAAAACAGAGATATAGGATACCTAGAACAATGCCAGTTTGCAGCATCTTTTTTTAAAAATATTTCTTAGTATGTTTTTCAGCAAAAAGTCTTCCCTACAATACTTTGGCACAGGGTACCGGAGGTTTAAATTGCAAACTGACTCACTGCCCTCGTTTGCCTTCTCTGAATCTTGCTGCAACTGGGAACTCCACAGAAGCTTCTAAATATTTCCTTCCTACTGGCTGTCTCTTGAATGGGCTTCAGCCAAGATATAGCCCAGCTGCAAAAGAGCAACCCTATCAAATGCTGATTTTGGAAAAACCGTGTGCTATAAACATTAATCAATACATGGAGCGCTTCAAAGTTAAGTGCAGAGTATAAAAGAAAATACCTCTGGGAGAAATTCACATATTATTCCTATTTTGAAATTTGGAAGTTGATTTAGCACACTTCAGTATCATCTTCGATTTGGGATCCCAGCACCTAAAATGTGTCTAGTTCAGAGGTGGGCTTCCCATAATTTAACAACCGGTTCACCCAGAATTAAAAATGTGAGAGAGAGTGCACACACCTTGCACACATGCGCGCTGCATCAAAAAACACAGCGATTTGCTCGTGCACACCATCCGTGCATGCATGTGGCATCAAACTCGGCAATTCGCTCGCACACTACGTCCGCCATGCATGCGGCATTAAAAAAAACAGTGATATAGGACAGGATTGCAGGCGGGCAGGTGGGCAGGTTCCACCTGCAGGTCACCACTACCCGTTCGCCCGAACCGGTCCAAACCGCCTGAATCCCACCTCTGGCCTAGTTGTCTCTTTTGGATGTTTATTGTCAGGAACAGAACTAGGCATAAGCTGGAGACAAACAATTTGCTTAGGAGGTCAACAATATTTCTGTAGTTCATCCCTAAAGGTAGGGGGAAGATTACTGCAGAATTTTGAGGATCCCCCCCCAGCTGCATAGAAACTATTATTCTCTATGAATTCAACTACATTATAGTTATAACATGAATAAACAGGTCAGATTAACTCCTGCCTGTTTAAAGAGGAAGGTCTTCCTTATCTCAGGCTTAACTCCTGGCAGAGGTATCTGCAGAGCCTGGTCAAAATAGATGTCATTGTTTAATCGAAGGAAGCTAGAGCATGCCAACCCTAGCAGATTGGATCACTAGAGCAGATAATATGGGAAACAGGCGGTCCCTCATGGCTATGCCATGTTTTTATCTTAGGATAATGTATAAACCCAGCTATTAAGGTTGTAAACCATGGTTTGTTCCTTAGAAGAACCACAGCTGAAGGAAACCTTAGCTTATGTGATGGGTAAACTTAGTTACTAAGAAAGAGGTCAGCTTTTATTTGAAAAATTCCATTTTTATCCATCCATGTATTAGGAAATGGAATATGGCCTATTTTTTTATATGGAGATATTATGCAAAAATATATGCTTTCTGAGATTTATAGAGGACCAGAATTGGAAAATGCTGTGCTGTTTTAATCAAATTAAAGGTAAAGACTCTATCCACAAACAATTAAATAATGCTGATGGAATCATATATGGTAAGTTGACCCAGTAGCTCTAAGGACCTTGTATACCATTTCCCCAGAATTACACATGTTCAGGATGAGCTGAGATCAACCAGTGATGGTACGAATAGTAGAAAGGTCTTTTTCAGATTAGTTCAAATGAACAGAAAGAGGACAATTAATAAAGATGTCATAAGTATGCAAAAGAAGGCATTAAGAGTGATTAACCTAATCTTGCGCAGCTTCTTCTCTGGTAACATTGTACTCTTAACCAGAGCATACAAAACATTTGCTAGATCGATTCTTGAATACAGCTCATCAGTCTGGAACCCACACTACATATCAGACATTAACACAATTGAGAATGTCCAGCGATACTTCACAAGAAGAGTATTACATTCCTCTGTTCACAACAGAATTCCTTATGAAACCAGACTTGAAATTTTGGGACTTCAAAATTTAGAACTCCGCCGCCTTCGATCTGACCTAAGTGTAGCTCACAAAATTATCTGCCTCAATGTCCTACCTGTTAATGTCTACTTCAGCTTCAACCACAATAATACAAGAGCTCACAATAGATACAAACTTAATGTAAACCGCTCCAGACTTGATTGCAAAAAATTCGACTTCAACAACAGAGTTGTCAACGCCTGGAACACTTTACCTGACTCAGTAGTTTCTTCCCCAAACCCCCAAAAGTTCAACCTCAGATTATCTACCATCGACCTCACCCCATTCCTAAGAGGTCGTTAAGGGGCGTGCATAAGCGCACAATCGTGCCTACCGTTCCTGTCCTAATGTTCACATATATTCTTACCTCTTTTACTCTTATTCATGCTTGTACTATTACATATATATTCAATCATGTTTACTGTTTATACTTTGTTTATAATCATATATGCTTGACAAATAAACAAATACAAAGCAATTTTGCTTCAGTGTTCTCCAACATGAAATAAAGGCTTAACAGGGAATTGTGAACCCCAAGACTGATAGAAACCTAGACAGAGAAAACCTATTCCTCTGAATTAAGTTTCTCCAAATTTCTAGGGCTAGAAAAATTGTATCCTTGGCTATGGAAGGAATTAGCAGAACTTTTATGCATTACCGTACAAAATGGATAAAGTGTTAGAAGACTGGAATATTTGAAGCTCCGCTTTCAAAGAGTGAAGGCAGGATACTCTAAAGATCAACAGATTCTTCAGCAGAACAGAAAAAGATTTATCTTGAATGCCAGAAAACTAATTGACAGAAGTTACCATGGAATTACAAAAAAAAAATACCGGTAGGTTTGGCCATAATAATCTCTAAAATCAGATTACTTCCTTAGATTATGCAAATGCTGTAGATGTAGACATATCTCAGTTTTCAGCAAAGCGTTTTACAAAGTATCCCACCCCATAACATTCTGATTAGAAAGCTAATTAAGTATCTGCTGAATGGCATGACAATAAAATCAATATAGAGCTACCACCAAACTCATATTTAAAGAGAGATCATCATTAGTTCTTCATAAGATTGACCCTGAATTGGGATGCCACAAGGTTCAGTCCTGGACTTTGTATTCTTCAATTGTTTTATTACCAGGAGATGGAAGAGGAGATAAAAGGAATACTTCTCAGTGTTCATCAAACTGACAGAAGACACAACATTGAGTGGAAGAGCAACTACCCTAGAAGATACAATAACATCAAAATGATATGAATCATTCAGTGACACAGTCTGAAAAATGTCAGAAATGAACATTTAATAGAGGCAAATGGAAAGTTCTTGACTTGGAAAACAGAAATTAAAGATGCAGGTACAGAATGAGGGATATTTGGCTTGGAAATAATACTTGTGAATAGCAGTTGATTGCAGATTGTCTATCAGCCACCTCTGCACACACAAAAAGTAAATGTAATTTTAGGCTACATCAAGAGAAGAGTTAATTTCTAAATCATAGGAAATAGAGATTCCTCATTATTCTGCATCGGCCAGACCTTACTTTGGGCGTGGATATCTACTTGCAAGTACCACATTTTGAAGATTCAGATCAACAGAAACAAGTGTATAGAAGGTCAACAAGGATGATCAGACAAATAGAAACTAAGTGTTCTGACCCAGCTCCCCAAACACGACAAACCCTCTGATGTGAGATTACTTTATTAGGAATGCCGGCAGCCCCGGCAAAAAGTTTCTCTCGCAGGCTAACAAGTCCGTCTGGCCAGAAGATAAAATAGTTGTCTGCCACCCCTATTCATCTCCACCCCCTGCCTTTTATCCCCAGAGCTAGGGTGGGGCCTCGCTAGCAGCAGTGGCTCCTCCTTCCCCAGGATCGGCCCACGGATTTCCACTGCTCTCCTCTCCTCTCCCTTCTGCGCAGCCGCGCATCAGGCACTGGACCCAGCTGTTCCTCCTCTTCTTCATCTACCACCTCCAGACCTCGGGGCTGTTGACTCTCCATCTGAGGGCTGACGGATGGCCCAGGCTCTGCCTCTGTCTCTCTCTCTCTCTGCCAGCTCCATTGCCTCTTTCCCCTCGGGGCTCCCAGGTTGCCCTGATGCTGACCCTGACTCCCACACCTTCTCTTCCTCTGATTCAGCTGTTGGAGGGGCTGGCGACCAACAGGCCACAACACTAAGTCTATTAACAAGCAGGGCTATGTAGTCCTTTGATTTCAAAGGGGAAAAGATGCGCAGAAACATTCAGCAATGTTCTTATAATGCCTAGTCAGCAGCAGCTCTTTAAAGGAGCTGATATTTTTTGGGCAGCATTGTGCAGTTGCCCTCTGCAGTTGTATCACAATGCCAGAAAAATAGGTGTTTGTTTAATGAGTTGCTGACACCCGTATGCATTCTGAAATACCATTTTCCTTTCACATCCACAGTGTTGCATAGCCCGTTCATTTTAATGAGTGGCTTAGTTAAAGAACACCTAGCAGTCTGAAAAACGCTGGGGTACCTTAATGAATAGCAGACTGGTGTTGAGTTCATGCAAGGTCCTTTTTTTTCTTCTTTTGCAAATCAGTTTTGAATTGTACACAGCCCTACTAATGTAAATGGCCCCTTTCAGCTCTATGATTCTGCATAAAGCTAAACTGATCTATCTGGCCATAAAATGAAAATGGTAGAACTCTTTTCATCTAGGGGCCATCAGTAAGTTTCTAGTATGAACATTTGTTCGTAAACTGTTTAGTAGGATACGTTAATGTTCCATAAAAATATGCATGTTACTTATTTTTAAAACTTGTATACTATGTTTCAGAACTGTGTAAGATTCTGCAAGATTGACATATTAATTGCATGTTAAACCAATCATAAAATAACATATGCATGAATAAAAAACAAAAGTCATGTTCACAGCTACTATTTTTATAATATATTTGGAATAAAAAGTATTTGAAGGTCTGGATCTTCTTCCAGTTAATCAGGAAAATAGGTGATGGTGTGGAGGTCTGGAGAATCCATTTTAAATTTAACAATAAGAAAGCTAATACTAAGTATTAGTGGTGTAGGATTTCCTGCCTAAGCAGGGGGTTGGACTAGAAGACCTCCAAGGTCCCTTCCAACTCTGTTATTCTATTCTATTCTATTCTATTCTATTCTATTCTATTCTATTCTATTCTATTCTATTCTATTCTATTCTATTCTACTCTACTCTACTCTACTCTACTCTACCCTACCCTACCCTACCCTACCCTACCCTACCCTACCCTACTCTTCCCCTTCCCTTCCCTTCCCTTCCCTTCTATTCTATTCTATTCTGGAGATTTCCTATGAGATAAAATTTTAAAGAGGGGGAAACCTGTGAGAAGTCCCTGCTTCTTACAATTGCCAGCTCAATAAACCTTACTGAGAGATTCTCTTGAGAGTCTCTCTGAGATATCTATCTTGAGAATCTAGAAGGAACACAGACATAGATGACTAGAAGTTGTTGTTGTTAGTTTGCGAAGTCATGTCCGACCCACTGCGACCTCATGGACAACGTTCCTCCAGGCCTTCCTGTCCTCTACTATCCTCTGGAGTCCATCTAAACTCACGCCGACTGCTTCAGTGACTCCATCCAGCCACCTCATTCTCTCCCATCCCCTTCTTCTTTTGCCCTCAATCTTTCCCAGCATTAGGCTCTTCTCCAGTAAGTCCTTCCTTAGGTGGCCAAAGTATTTGAGTTTCATCTTCAGGATCTGGCCTTCTAAAGAGCAGTCAGGGTTTATCTCCTCTAGGACTGACCGGTTGGATCGCCTTGCAGTCCAAGGGACTCGCAGGAATCCTCTCCAGCACCATAGTTCAAAGGCCTCAATTCTTTGGCGCTCAGCCTTTCTTATGGTCCAACTTTCACAGCCATACAGTGCAACCGGGAAAACCATAGCCTTGACTATAAGCACTTTTGTTGGCAGGGTGATGTCTCTGCTTTTTAGTATGCTGTCTAGATTTGTCATAGCTTTCCTCCCCAGGAGCAAGTGTCTTTTAATTTCTTGGCTGCAGTCCCCATCTGCGGTGATCTTGGAGCCCAGGAAAATAAAATCTGTCACTACCTCCATTTCTTCCCCATCTATTTGCCACAAATTGAGAGGGCTGGATGCCATGATCTTAGTTTTCTTAATGTTGAGTTTCAAGCCAACTTTTGCACTCTCCTTCTTCACCTGCATCAAGAGGCTCTTTAGTTCCTCTTCACTTTCTGCCATTAGAGTGGTATCATCTGCATATCTGAGGTTGTTGATATTTCTCCCGGCAATCTTAATTCCAACTTTTGATTCATCTAGCCCTGCCTTTCTCATGATGTGCTCTGTATATAAGTTAAATAGGCAGGCCGACAATATACAGCCTTGCTGGACTCCTTTCCCAATTTTGAACCAATCAGTGGTTCCGTGTCCAGTTCTCACTGTTGCTTCTTGACCCGCATATAGGTTTCTCAAGAGACAAATAAGATGGTCTGGTACTCCCATCCCTTTAAGAACTTTCCACAATTTGTTGTGATCCGCACAATCAAAGGCTTTAGCATAGTCAATGAAGCAGAAGTAGATGTTTTTCTGGGACTCCCTAGAAAAGCTTTCTCCATGATCCAGGGTATGTTGGCAATTCAATCTCTAGTTCCTCTGCCTCTTCGAAATCTTGTACTTCTGCCTGTACTTCTGGTAGTTCTTGATCCACATACTGCTGAAATCTAGCTTGTAGGATTTTAAGCATAACTTACACTTACTAGCATGTGAAATGAGTGCAATGGTGCGATAGTTTGAAATATAGTTTGAACATTCTTTGGCATTGACTAGAAGGTGGTCTCTAAACTTCTTGTGCTTCACACAATCTTTTGAATTAGCTTCACAAGCACAAAGCAGCCATTGTAACCTTACACAGTATCTTCTAAATCTATAACTAGGGCCACCGGACCCTGCTGCAAAAATCAGAATGGCCACTAGATGGCAGAAGGAAACTCTTAACTTTTTGCTGTCAGATGGCCAGTTAGATGGTAAGATATGTCTCTCAAGATAGAAACTGAGCCACAGAATCAGCCACAGCTGATAAAAGACACACTTTGTCATTTATTTATTTGCCTTCCTAACTTGAAACAGCTGGTGGTCATTTAATTCAAATACACTTGTCCATCACAATTATCTTAGAATTTATTGGCAGCTACTGAGCTAAACAGGGATCACTTAGATAGATCCTTGAGGTCAGGCCAACAAAATTAGCCATCTGTCTAATAAAAGCTTTAAGCTCTGCCCATTCTTAAGCATTATATCCCCAACTGTTCAGTCTGTAGCAACAGTAAATATTATCAAAAATAAAATCCAGGTGTTACTCTGAAAACTGCATTCTGACCAAACAAACTAATCTGACAATTACAAGGCTATAAGCAGAATTTACTACATTAGGGACAAGTCTTGATATACTGGGTCATCTAAATTATGATGAGTTCAATTAATAAGTACTCCCAAATAAGTACAGAAGACCTAAACTTATTCCTCTGTAAAATATTTCATCTGGAATAATTCCATAGCCTTTAACTGGACCCAGTTTTCTGACTTCAGATATTATGAATAGGTTCACACAGTACAGTGGACTAACTGTAATTGGATACTTAACATAAAATAATACATAGAATAACGGAGTTGAAAGGGACCTTGGAGGTCTTCTAGTCCAACCCCCTGCTGGAGCAGGAGACCCTATATACCATTTCAGACAAATGGCTGTCCATTCTCTTCTTAAAAGCCTATAGCGATGGGGCAACTTATGAAAGCAAGCCATGCCACTGGTTGATTATTCACATCATTAGGAAATTTCTCATTAGTTCTAGATTGCTTCCCTCCTTGATTCGTTTCAATCCATTGCTATCATGTCTTCTCTAGTCCTTCTTTTCACTAGACATACCCAGTTCCTGTAACAGTTCTTCATATGTTTTAAAAGCTAAGAAGACAAGGGAGAATATGTGAGACCAACATTCATCCTGATTTCTTTTCTCAATAGGGATATTTCAGCTGAGTTCTTAGGATAAATGTTTGCTACGACAAAATTTCAACCAGTACTGCCTGCCTGCCAATAGAAAATTCTATTTGCAGATATGAATTTTGTTTACATGTATGCATAACGCATAAATTAGGATTGGGCAATAATTGTGCAACCAGGAGTTTTTAAAAGGTGCATGTCTATGCATTACCCTGATGCATTTCATCTTGCCTACCACCATTCCTTATGTAGCCACTGAAGAGGGAACAATGTGCCTCATATCTAAACAAATACCATTCACCCAATTTAGAGAATGATTCATTCTTCTTCACTAACATGACACTGTTGTGTCTGCACAATCATTGGGTTTGCACATTTTACTATAGCTTGTTGGACATGCCACAGTTGCCTTGTTCATGCCTTGTTCATTGCGAACCACAATTTATTTTATTTATTTATTTATTATTTGGTTCTTCTATGCCGCCCTACTCCCGAGGGACTCAGGGCGGCGTACAACATTGTGCAAGAACACTGAACAATAAACAACGATTAAAACAATGTTAAAAGAATTTAAAAAGTTAAAAAAAATGTTCACCACCAAACATACCAGAGGAGAGCTCAGATTGAACTAGTCTCAACCCCCTGCCTGCAGAAGAGCCATGTCTTGATGGCTTTTCGGAAGGCCAGCGGGGTGGGGATGGTTCGGATCTCTGGGGGGAAGTTGGTTCTAGAGCACGCCCCCCCCCAGAGAAGGCCCTCCCCCTAGGGCCCACCAGCCGGCATTGTTTGGCTGACGGGACCTGGAGGAGACCCACTCTGTGGGCCCTAACCGGTCGAAGGGAAGTGTGAGGCAGAATGCGGTCCCGAAGGTAACCTTGTCCTAAGCCATGAAGGGCTTTAAAGATGATGATCAACACCTTGAATTGTATCGGGAGACCGATGGGCAGCCAATGCAGCTGGCGGAGTATAGGTGTAACGTGGGTGTATCTTGACACACCCACTACAGCACGAGCAGCCGCATTTTGCACCAACTGAAGTCTCCGAATACTCTTCAAGGTAGCCCCATGTAGAGCGCATTGCAGTAGGCTGAATGAAATGCATTCGGAAACTTTAAATGTATTCCCTGCTGGAAGAGATACTTAAAAGTTTGTGAACAGATACAAAAAGAGATTTTGATGACCTCTCAGTTGGAATATAATTAATATGCATTTTAAGGAACACCTTAGGCAGCCCCCATACATTTTAGCTTGCAAATGTTTGCCAGTAACTTTGCCCCTTGCTTTATGCCTTAAAACAGTGAGTGATCCCACTGCCATTTTGGACTCTGCATTTTCTCTCTACACAGATTTATTCTGGAAAAGCAGCTGGGAGGGGGTGGACAAGGGTAGAACTATATGAAATACAAAGATCGTTTTAATCAGATCCTCAAACATTTCAACATCAAGGCTCTTAACGTTGTCCTTGATACTTATGCAAAAACTTCAGTGATGTAAGGGGGAATTCTGCTTCAGATCAACTATAGCAAAAGACTCTGAGGGGCTTTTATGCACTTTTAAGTGCCCTCTTTCAGAACCCGTGGTCTTCACAAAACCACCATTTCATGAAAGGCCCATCATTACTTTTCAACAGAATTGCTGCCTGACTCCTTCCGTCTGCTACCATTCATGAGCATGAAAATCTCCATTGTTTAAAATCCCAGCTGCTCCCAATCCTGCAGTCGTCAAAACATGTGCCACTGGGCACTTAGACCAAAGTGTCTGCATGCCTTCCAAACTGAAGGTTCATAAGGATCACGCTGGCTCATATACAAGTGATTGATGATGTGCCATCAATGTCACTTTCGACTCCTAGTGACCACATGGATAGATTTTTGACCGTGAAAAAAAATGTGTTGAGCTTTCCTGTGTTTGTGGGTCTTACATTCCATGTTCCTACTGTAATTCTATCTTTGCAGCTTCTGTTGTTTTCCTGTGTTAACATCAGCAAATAGACATCCTGAAGGCTTTAATCTAGCCACGTCATAAACACCATTAGTACTCCAAAAGATCCTTAGCTCTTCCCCAGTAGCATGTTGAATGTCCTCCAGCCTATTTGGTACTACATCGTCCATCATTTGAGCATTTCTATACATGTGGTTTTCTTGAGAAATATACAGAAGTGGTTTACCATTGCTTTCTTCTGAGTAGTATGAATGGATGCCTTTGCCACTGTCACTAAAGTCATCTATCTGCCTCTGCATCAGGGGTAAAATTCAACCACTTTGGCCCGGCTCGGGAGAGGCGGTAGGGACGATTTGAATCGGTTCGCAGAGCCGGTAAAAATCACTCCTGGTTGGCCCCGCCCATGCCCACCCGCTCACCTCTTAATAAAGTAGACAGCTCTTGTCTACTTTATTAGGCACACAGAAACTCCCGTTAACCCCGAGGTTACGAGGATGCTGGGACATGTAGTTTAATAACAAACGGGAAAGCACCAGGTTGGGGAAAGCAAGTAGATCAGGAGTGAAATTCAAAAAGAAGATATGCCAATTATTATACACAAAACAATAAAAGAGGTACACAAATACTTACATAAGATCAATAAGGTCTTATTGCTCTTATGTAAGTGTTTGTGTATCTCTTTTATTGTTTTGTGTATAATAATTGGTATATCTTCTTTTTGTAGGTCATTAGAGCAAAGAAGTGATGTCGACTTGGCCACACCCACCTACATGACCACCAAGCCATGACCACCAAACCATGACAACCAAGCCACACCCACAGAGCCGGTAGGGAATTTCACCCCTGCTCTGCCTCTTCCTATATTTGTTTTCCAATATAGGTGCTTGCTTTCTTTACCTGGGCATCTGGGATGAGTGCCACCCCTTGTGTGGCATTTCTGGGGACATATACTTTTGGCATACAGTAAACTCTCAACATTTTTCTCTCATCCCTCCCAGGAGTAGCCACCACTATGAGGAAGCACAGCAGGGCTTGTAGAAATAGATACAAGTTCTGAGGCTTAAAAAACTGCTTAAGACTTGCCTGTCTAAAGACACCTCTCTTGTTACGGTTGTACAGCTATTGTGATGTACAGAATTCTTTGAGAAGATGCTCAGAGCTATTTTTCTGGCATGGACATTAGGGTCCTCTTTTCAGATGGAGAGGAATTCAGTGTTTGGTCTCCTATCTCTCAGGGTTGTGGTTTTTGGGGGCAATAGGCTGACTCTGTAAACTGCTTAGAGAGGACTGTAAAGCACTATGAAGCAGTATATAAGTCTAAGTGCTCTTGCTATTGCCATTAGCTTAAAGAGAATTCTGGGACACACATCACCTTTTAAAAAAATGTTATAAAGCCTTTTCCAATTCAAATTTCTAAAAGATGAATTTAATCTGACTCACCCTGCCTCAGCCCACAGGAAGATGCAAGTGAAATAACACGAAAAGCTATGCTTCTGAATAAAAATTCATGCTTGCTTGCTTCCTTAACTGCATAAACTAGACTTATCCCAGATTAAGATCCAGGCTTCTAAGTCAAGCAAAACAACAGTCCTTAAAAATAAGCAGACAAAACAAACACATTAAACCTATACAAAGGATTGCAATCATCAGTCCAAATGGAATCCCCATCCATCTACAAGCTGTATATATTATTTACTGATTCCTTCCATTGTGTCTTGATTCTTGGCAACTACACAGACAAGTCCTCACAGTTTACTTGGCAACCTTTTTCAAAAACAGATCTGCCATTATCTTCTAGGACTAAAATGGAATAGCTGGCCCAAAGTCACCCAGCTGTTTTTGTGTTTAAGGCAGGACTAGAACTCATAATCTCTTGGGTTCTATCATTCCCAGGTCTTTTACCACTATAACAAACCCCAGGCTGATTTTCCTGTGGGAAACAGGATGCATGAGAGTTCTTGTCGTGATCAGGTAATTGAGCATAGAGCTCAATGTATGTATAGAGCAACATTCCACCCAATTGATTCCACATAGGGAGAATCCATGCACTGAGTAGCCACACAAGGGGAGCTATGAAGCCACGAGTGTTTGGTGTGCATTAGAATGGAATGCAAAATGATTTTTTTTAATTAAATGATTGCAGAACTGTCCATGGATCCTTCCAACACATTCTGGATGTTATATGTAGTACCAATTCTGTGGGCAACCCCACAGTTGGCCCACAGTTGACAGTGTCCTCCAGCATCCCTATTATAAGTATCTTCTTTCAGCACAAAGTTCATTTAAAACTCCCTTCTGTTTTCTCAACCTGAGCCTGTAATCTCAGTTTTACTGTACAGTTCTTAAAGACTCCCTCACCTTGTGGGATTTCAGGAGGTTGAATCAATGAGTGAAGGGTAAAATAGGATTGCATTTAACAGATGTACATCCTGAAATTCAAACTCCTTCCTCCCCCACCCCCTGGTCAGTCACTTGTTTGATAGAAGCATTAAGACTCCAAAACTTTAAAATGGTGGAAATAAATAACTCTTCCACATTTAGACCATGGTCATAACCAGTGGTGAAATCCAATTTTTTTTACTACCGGTTCTGTGGGCGTGGCTTGGTGGGCGTGGCGTGGCTTGGTGGGCATGGCAGGGGAAAGATACTGCAAAATCTCCATTCCCACCCCACTCTGGGCCAGCCAGAGGTGGTATTTGCCAGTTCTCCAAACTACGCAAAATTTCCACTACCGGTTCTCCAGAACCTGCTGAATTTCACCCCTGGAACCAGACTTAGATCTCATCTCTTCCTCACTCAAATCATATGAACCTTCCTTTTAGGAACTACAAAGGATAATATCATTGCTTGCAACTACTTTTAAGAAAACTTAGGTACTCTCTTGGACTTCACAAATATTACTTCTCCCCTCTCCTTTCATACCTATTTCCATGTCAAACGACAAATCCACTTTACTTTGTGAAAAAAACAAACAAAAGCTTGCCAATCTGAAAACACTAGAAGTCAAAATCAAGTGCATATTCAGTGCTGGAGAATATTAACCATCAATTAACCTCCAAGTATTGCCCAAAACCTTGAATGCCACTGCAGGGTTTAAACATAAAAGAAAATTATTGGTCGGTGGTTTAGCATTTCCAAACATGACTCAGTTTGCATTTCACTAGGAATAGTACAATTAAATTATGGAGAAAAGATTTTGATGATTAGCAGTTTCTAGAAAGTATAACACAAGTTTTATTTTATTTTTTGAATTTTTTTTATTTTTCTCCACCTTATCCATACACATATCAATGCATATACCATAAAGAAATATCAATCACATCTATAATTACACAGTTCTATCTAATCAATTGTAAATCAATATCCTATTTCTACACCTTTACTATGCTATTTATTTATCTGTATTTCTATTTTACCTTTTTACTCCCCTCTTACTATCTCCATCTCTTCCATCAACCTTCTTACCCTTCTCTCCTCCCTCCCTTCCTCTCTCCTCTCCACCCCTTCTCCTCTCTCCCCTACTTCCTCCTCCTACCTCTAAACCACCTTCCCTTGAGTGATTTCAATTCTAATATCTCTTATATTTAACAGACTGAAAAAGTTTTAAAAGAATGTATTGTGATTTGGGCAATTAGATGATACCTATTCTGGGTAAACTGATGGAAGGTATTATTAAATATTTTAAAAATCTAGAACACTGACAGCCAAACATCACTGAGGAAGGGTCAGCATCGCTCTAACAAAGGTGCATCCGGTTTTATTAATGGCTTTCTTGAAGGAAGAGTCTGCTGTCTGGCCTTCCTGGCTTCCTTCCTTTTTGGAAGTCCTTCATTATCTTTCACATATCCCTCCCTTAAGAATTGCTTATGGGTATGTAAAGTATTTTTTCATATGCAAGACTGACCTAAATAAAAGGAAAGAAAGTGAATAGCAATAGCACTTAGACTTATATACCGCTTCACAGTGCTTATACAGCCCTCTCTAAGCGGTTTACAAAGTCAGCATATTGCCCCCAACAATCTGGGTCCTCATTTTACCGACCTCGTAAGGATGGGAGGCTGAGTCAACCTTGAGCCTGGTGAGATTCGAACTGCCAAATTGCAGGCAGCCGGCAGTCAGCAGAAGTAGCCTGCACTGCTGCACTCTAACCACTGCGCCACCACGGCTCAATGAAAGGCAAAAGGCAAAGACTCACACAAGGTGGGGTTTTTTTTTTAGGAGGGACTGCCTTCCAGTCGGTGTTGACTCCTGCCAACTGCCTGGCCAAATCCCTGTAGTTTTCTTGGCAAGGTTTTCTGAAGTGGTTTGCCATTGTCTCCTTTCTAGGGCTCAGAAAAAGTGACTAGGAGTAGATTCAGTCTCCTGTTTTCTAGCCTGATGCCTACACCAAACTGGCTCCCATGATAACCAAGCACAATTACTATTACAAAGCAGTTTCTAAGTATTAATAAGCTATTATAGATAGAAGAACCTGATGCTAGGTGTATCCATAGAGTACGGTTAAAAAAATACAGTCAAGATGATCCACTCTGAATGAAGCTAATTCCAAAACAGAGATGTTTGTAACCTTCCAAATATCATTGGACACAACTCTGATAACTCTTGACTAATGATCATGGTGGCTGATATGCACTGGTTTCCAATCCTTGCCTTGCATGGAATGAATATGGGGAAATGCAGATTTGAGCTGGATGATCCGATTCTCCAGCATCAACCTGTCTAGCCACCAGATTCAGTGCAGAGGAAATCAGGATTTGTTTTGGGGCAGTGGAACAGCACACAAAGAGGTCCCTTTATCACTCACGCTAGATGCACATTGAGGGACTTTGCACATTTCTTTAAATATATGCAGGTTGTCTAGAACCATTCTAGAAGTCTTCGATTAAATTAAATTGGACTGAATGAATAAGGCACATTAGCACAGCTCTCCAGTATCTTCAGATCAAGTTGTCTTTCCCACTTGATCTGAAGATACTGGTTTTGAAATGTAGGCCTTCTGCATACACCATCTCTGGTCTATCTTTCAGCATATACTATCACCTAAAGAGGAAACATTACTCAAAAATTGAATTAACATCCCTTCCAAATGAACACTTCCATATTTCTGCAGTACCTTACTTTTATATTTACACTTGCCTTATCATCTCATTTAAAAAACAGCAGATTAGAATCTACAGGAGGACACCCTACATTGGCCGATTCCTGTAATCAGTTTTGTGTGGTAGGTTAGGTACCAGCCTAGAGACTGTGAGTTCGTTTCACCTTAGGCACGAAAGCTTGATTGGGTGACTTTGGGCCAGTTGCTCTTTCTCAGCCCAGTCCACCTTCCAGAGTTGTAGTTGTGGGCAGGGGTGGGTTCCACTGACCTCTGCCACCGGTTCGCATCGCGACGTTTCACGTGCATCCCCTTGTGCAATTTGGCTTCCGCGCATGCTCAGAAGCAGGAATTAGCCCGAAACACAGCTGAGCTCATCAGCTGTGCTTCGGGCGAAGAAATAAAGATCAGAATTCACCCACGGGCGGGGGGAAGGGCCCTTTTTCAAGCCACGGAAGGGGAAAAATGCGCACAAAATTCAAAAAAAAGATGGCAGCGTGCACGGAATGGCACCGATAGTGACGTCACCAGCGGGTCGCTACCGGTTCAGGCGATCCAGTCTGAACCGGGAGGAACCCACCCCTGGTAAAGGGAGAAAAAGAGGAGGAGGAAGGAGTTTTGTGTATGTTTGCCACATTGAGTTACTTATAAAATAATAATGGTGGGATAAAAATATACTAATTAAACAAAATAAATAAATCCAGAAGGCCTTATCCAAGTACCATGCTCCCATTTGGTGTGGTAACAGGGTCAGCATGCAGCCCTGTTATCACATGAGCTATCAAGTTTTAAGTAGACGAAGAGACTATGGGACATCTCTCCCAACTGAACCCTAGCACTGAATGATAAAGTTGTATAATTAAACCAGCTTCTAATGAGAGATCAGAAGGAAAAGTTTGTTTCAGCTATATTAGGAAGAGCATATTTAGAAGCTTAGAAGATACGTTTCAAAGACTATATAGCAAGTTATTTGCTTCCTCTTAATTCCCCCCCCCTAAAAAGCACTGCCTAATAATTTTGCTCACACTGCACACTGCTTGAAAGCAAAGATCAGCTACTGTCAAGAAAGTGTTCCACTGGAATTAATGGGGTTACAGAGGTGAATGGTTCTAGCCTACTATTTTAGATTTCAGATTGCAATAACTTCCCTGTGGAAGCAGTCTTTTCCAATCTAGGCTTTTACAAATAGGTATTTTGCGGCAATTCAGAAAGACTGACCTTTTTTTCCAGCAAGAGGAGACAGTGATAGGGAAATTAACACTTGTTGAATCTCTGCTTTCAAAGCCCAGGGAGGGAGACCCGTGTCTTTTAATCCCCCCCAAAAAAATAGCCAAATTACTTTGGAGGCAACCTAATTCCCCCACTTTTCTCTCAAAGAACCGAGGGTCGTTTTTCCCCAGTGCTTAGATCAATCCTAAAATACCATAAAACACATATGTTCACGGATGCCTTTTGGGTTGTTTAAAAAAAAGTGAGCCATTAGAGTTAAAAACCCCTGGATGTAGTCTCGAGGCAAATGTCAGAAGCCTTTCCTTTAAAAGTGTCATCTCCAAGCAGCGTGTCTCTGGACGCTTTAATTGGCTTCGTACATAATGAACCGCGGCTGGTCTCGGCCACTGGGGCGGGGAGGTGGGAGAAAGCAAGCAAAACAAAACTCCTCGGATTGTGCCTGGCGCAACAGGAAACTAAGCAGCCGTTCTTGCCAATATGGATTAAATAAATCTTGTTTTTCAAAAAGGGCTTCTCCCCTTTTAAGCAGTCTCTCCTTCTCCCCACCCACCCCCACCGATCCCGTTTCTTTCTTTTTTTCCCTAGCGTCCAGTAATTGAGATCACATGGAATCAACTCCAGCGGATTTCAGTAGCCGCTGAGATTTACCCAGCAGGAGAGAGAGATATAGTAGCGGAGCAACTGAGCTGGAGGTGTGCAAGGATAACGGATTGAAGAGCGAGCCTAGGGTAAACGCCAGGCACGCGCGCGCGTGTATTTGCGCGTGTATATACACACACACACAAACAAACACGGTGCTTGGAGGGAAGCTTTTATTTTACCCTTCCTTTCCCCCCCGACCACTCGTGGCTCCTTTGCCCTTCCGCCATCCCCCCCTGGTCTCGCACCGGGCACTTTTGGGGATTTGGCAATTTTGCTGGCTGGGGGGACACGCACGCCCGGGATTGCTCAAGCCGCCACCTCATCCTCGGGCTCTTACCTTGTCGCCGCGGGATATTTCTCCGGTTGGCAGCGAGTGGTCCGACGCAACAAACCAACATGAGGAGCGCCAGGCGAGGGCAGCTGCGACCACCCCGGTCGTCGAAACCCATGTTCTTTCTCTGGCTTCAGGTCGGACGGCCTCTCGAGCCTTCCCTCAGATATTGTTTTAATCAAAGTTTGGGCAAGTTGACTTGGAGCGCGTTAAAGGTTGGATTTGCAATCCGAGGCAACGCCACTAAATTTTTTTTTTTTTACAATAAAAAATAAAAACGTTGGGATGATCTGGGAGGAGCTTCTAAGTGGGGGAAAAAGGGGGGAACGAGAAGAAAGGCCGCCGCGCAAGTCCTGGTGAGTGTGCAGAAGCCAGACGGCGCTGAGAGGAGCAGACACGGGCTAAGCAGAAGGTTTCCACACACGCAACGGGGCGGAGACTGCCTTTGGATGGGATTGTAGGCGAAGCTCCCGTAATGAAATGGCGCGCACGGCGATTAGAAAGACCGGCGCGCAGCGCCTTCTTCTAACAGAGAAGGAAAAGACCCGGTAGGACGCCCCCGTCTTCCCTGCGGTGCGATCGACGGACGCCTCCCTGAGGAAAGGCTGGGACTGCGCGTCGTGGCAAGGCGAGCATGTTCCGGAGCGCAAAGCGCAAAGGCGCGAGCGGGCTGAGCGCGGGAACTCCAAGGTGGACGAAGGAACCCTTTGAGGGAACCCGCTCTCCGATCCCGCGGGCTTTTTCTGCTCCTTCCACCCGCTCTCGGCCCTTCGCCCAGTTTTCTCCCCTTCGCATAAATCGCAGATTGCCCGATTTTAACTCGAGGACGTGCAGCCGCCTCTTTAAAAGTCCCTTTGGATTTTTCACTTGAAACTTTCCCGATACGGATTGCAATTCAAAGATGCCTTTCACGCTAGTCTTTCCTAATCCTTTTTTGGGGGGGCAGCTTTTTTTTTTCTCCCAAGGGACCTGGTGAGGTTTACCTTAGGAAGGAATAACCCCCAACCTGGAATCGGTGGCAAATATATATTTTTATCAGTATCCTGTATTGATTGTTATCGCCTTCTGTTTCCTTTCCCTTAGGGCTAAGCAAAGTAGTCATTTTTTCACTTACTTTTTCTAAAAATACACTTATTATGTGTGAGGGCTTGCATTATTTATGTAACAAGCAGAAACAAACTAAAACACTAGCTCAAATAGGATTTATGCATTCAGAAATTCCAAAGTCCCGATTCTTGAGTAAAAAAAAACACCAAACCTTAATTTTAGCTTATTGTGACCAATGAATCAGATGTTTTATGGAGGAGATCTATTTTCCAACTAGATAGTTTATTTAAAGTAAGGGGCACCAAACAACCTTGCCTGAAAGTAGCTATAGTTCTGTGGAAAGGAAATTGTGTAATTTTTGTCAAGAACTTCCGAACTCATGGTGCAAAACCAGTTCACTTCCCAGAGGACACTATTAGAAACATAAGTTTGCAACTACTTTTAGTTACTTTTGCATCTACATTTGTATCTCTACAGAAGATCTGATATAACATATTTCCAGGAAAAAAAATTGCACCATCAGTCCCCCATCTCCCCTGGGCTTAATTTGAGGCCTGGTCTATGGAAGCAGCAGAAAGATCTACAAGGGGAGAGATTTCTCCATGTCCCCCATGAGACCTAAGCATATTTTACTTTTCTGAAAAGGATCTGCAGGTAGATACCTAACATGGCAAAATGCAAACAAGGCAAAATCTTTTCTCCCTAATAGAATGGATTTCTATTCTCTAGGAGAGAATTTTTAAAAATTGTAGCTCATGAAATGACATGATTCCAGCCCAGCTTTTTGGTGAATGTGTAACTAAGGCCTGAGTTTATATCCTAGAATTAGTGTGTGACTTTAATTCCCAGCCAGCCAAGGAACATTTATTAGCTTGATGCTAAATCGTTCTTAAAAGGGACGCGGTCGCTCAGTGGCTAAGACGCTGAGCTTGTCGATCAGAAAGGTCGGAGGTTCGAATCCCTAGTGCCGCATAATGGAGTGAGCTTCTGTTACTTGCCCCAGCTTCTGCCAACCTAGCAGTTCGAAAGCATGTAAAAATGCAAGTAGAAAAATAGGGGCCACCTTGGTGGGAAGGTAACAGCGTTCTGTGCGCCTTTGGCATTTAGTCATGCCGGCCACATGACCACGGAGACATAATAATAATAATTTTATTTTACAATCACAGACCAAAATACAAGTGCAAAAAAACAAAAAGAAAAAGAAAACAATACAATCACAAACTGTTAACACCAGAAGCCTAGGCTAAAGAGAATTGCAACGTTCTCCTCTAATAGTTACAGCTCTTAAGAAAAATTTTGAAACCTGAGAAGTAATATAGGAGGAGTCATCCCCTAGACCAGTGATGGCTAACCTTTTCTGGACCGAGTGCCCAAAGCGCGCCCGAACCCCCAAAATGCAATGCGCATGTAGCCCCCGTGCATGCGCCCTACCCCCCACGCATGCTCAGCAAAGACCCGAAGACCAGCTGGCTGATGGGAGGTGTGTGTGCATGCACGGTGGAACTGAACTGGGGTGACGGCTTGCGTGCCATCAGAGAGGGCGCTGCGTGCCACCTCTGGCACGCGTGCCATAGGTTCGCCATCACGGCCCTAGACAATATAAGGCCAAATTACTAGCCTTAGAACCAGATGGATCAGTTCCAAGAAGAGACAATAATTTAATTCTGGCTGTGTTATACATAGGGCAGTGTGATAAGACATGCTCCACAGTTTCAACCTCAGCCCTATCACAGGGGCATAGTCGCTCACTAATCAGGAGCTCTTGAATCACCCATCGAGTAGTGCTGAGGGCAAAACATTAAAATGGGCTAGGGAAAAGACTCTTCTATACTTGGGGATGGTTAGAGTATAGAAATATGAAGCCATCCTCAATCCATAATTATTAGAATGGCTGAAGATCAAAGGGGAGTAGGTTTTATTGGACCATGGAGACGTCTTTGGACAGTGCTGGCTCTTCGGCTTTGAAACGGAGATGAGCACTGCCCCCTAGAGTCGGGAACGACTAGCACATATGTGCGAGGGGAACCTTTACCTTTACCTAAATCGTTCTTGCTTGAAAACTCCTAAGCAGCTAAAAAGGACTTGTATTCAAGTACTGAAGGAAATATACCTAGTCAGGAAATAACAATAAATGTTATTCCAGTCTGTAATAAATGTCTACAGGTGGTCCCCAACTTGCAACAGTTCATTTAGTGACTGTTTGGAGTTGCATCACTGACTCATGACTGCTTTTCATACTTACAACCATTGCAGCATCCCCATGGTCATATGATCAAAATTCGGATGCTTGGCCACTGGTTCATATTTATGACGGCTGCAGTGCCCCAGGATGACGTGATCCCCTTTTGCGACCTTCTGACAAACAAAGTCAATGAGGAAGTCAGATTCTCTTAACTGTGTTGATGATGTTCGTCCACCGTGTTCGAAGAGGACCTTGACATCTCACAGGAATAGGGGGGGGGGATGTCAAGACCTGCGCGTGAATTGGATTAAAGTGAGGGAGAGGTGCGCATAGTCAGCCTCACTCTCTCTTCCCAGATTCCATCTTGCTCCAAATAGCAGGACAAGAGTAGAGACAGTTGGAGATGGGCTGGGCGCAATGGTTGACCAGGGTGTCTTTCGTATCTTGCCGTGCTCTTAGCGTACCACATCGCTTGCAGAGACCGCCTTCATGACCGTTGTCCTATTCTAGTAGATTTCATCCGCTCAGTCCACCGGAATCTGTCTTCACATGCTCGGGATAGACAAGTCCCTATCTCACCGAAGATCAATGACCCAATGGCTACTCTCAACCTGGTTTGGCCAGCCTGTCGAAGCTGTTGCCTAGGTGAGAGTGACAGGTGGGGACCAAAGGTGAACAAGCTGCCCTAACAGCTGCCCTAGAATGAGCTGCTGTAAAAGGACACGACATGCCCCTACACCAGAGGTGCTACCCCTCCCTGAGCACCCCATACACCCCAGTAACTGTGTTACTGACTTGACAACTGCAGTGATTCACTTAACAACTGTGGCAAAGTCGTAAAATGGATGAAAATTCAGTTAACAGCTATCTCACTTAGCAACATAAATTTTGGGCTCAGTTGTGATCGTAAGTTGACGACTGACTGTATTGTACTTTTATTTATCATTTTTCCTTGCCCTTCACACAAGGAAACTTCTCACAGACTCATAAACCAAAAGCTCTACTTTGGTATTTTTTATAGATTCTGATTCTGTTTTGTTTTTAAAGCTGCTTTGTCTTCTTTACCAATAAATTCATTCATTCTCTTGCTGGCTACTAAGTATCTCTCTATAGTCCTGTAAACAACTTCCTCTTAGATCTGTACAGCCTCAGTGGTAGTATTGGGTGGACCATCCTTAGTCCAAGGGATAAAGAGACAGATCCACCTTGGACTTCATGAACAGATCACAAAAGAAAAAGAGATTAAGAAACAAAAACCAGTCAGCAAACAGCACACCGGCCAGCTACCAGCTGCCGCTCTCAGACTCAGCCCCATAGCAGCAGCAGAAGGTAAGGTGATGCTGGCGGGGGGGGGAGAAATACCCACTGTGCCTCAGGTCCCAAATGGCAGGGTGTCCTCTTGCCTGGGCTCTCCGCCATCCCGGAACTGCACCGTGCCGGGGAATTTTCCTGCGCGGCCGCGGTGGAGGCAGAGCCACTCAGCGAGCCTTTGTTTGAGCACGGGTCAGTGTGGGGTATGGAGCTTCGAGGCTGGGAAGGGGTACACATGCTTTGTTGCCTTCCACGTGGCCAGCTTGCGAAGGTAGGCAAGTGGAAGGCCACGTGGAAGGCAGGAAAGCATGTCAAGGTGGCGGGGAAGGGAGGTAGCAGATTATTCCCTTCCCTGCAGCCCTGTCATGCTTGGCGGCCTTCCCGGCGGTCACCCACGCCCGCTTGCCTTCCAAAGTCAGTGTCCAGCCCGTGATGGGAGAAGCACCGCTTCTGGTCAGGCCCAGCCAGTGAGTGGGTGAGTGGCCCTTGGGGGAGACGCAGCTGCTGCATTGGGACTAAGAGGGGCGGTGGCAGGAGAAGGAAGAAAGCAAACCATGGCTGTGATGCTCCGGGAGGGCGGGTAGTGAGGGTACTTCACAGCCGTGCGCTGCCTCTGTTGGGGAGAGGACCAGGCCTGTGCTTGGAAGCAGCTACCGCTCTCACTGCCCGCTTTCTTCCTTCTCCCGCCGTGAAACAAAAGTGAACGGCGGCAGCACTGCTTCTGGAGGGCAGGTGGATGTCTCCCTGCTAGGCAGGGAGGGAGGGCAGCCAGAGCGGCGGCCCCTTCCAAGCGCAGGCCTGGCCCTCTCCCCTCCCCACGCGGGGGGCTGCCACCCACCTGGCTGCCAGCGGCTTCTGCGCTGCACTTGTAGTTGCATGGCCGGTCAGATTAACAGGTGTGCTGGGGACATCTTGCCCACTGCCTCTGTGCGCTGCGCTTGGCAGGGGTCACCCCCGCCCCTCTCGCTTCCCTCCCTCCCCATCTGGCAGGAGGAGGAGGCAGGAGGCAGAGGGGCGCATGGGACTCAGCTCGGCCGCTGAGCATGTGGGGCACCCGCCCTGGATCTCGGGCTGCTTCCCGCTGCCGCACAAAGTTTACCTTGCCAGGCAAGCGGAGGAAGCTGCTCCCAGCAGCCGCTGAGGCAGCAGCGGGTTACCTGTTGAGGCTCAGTGCCGCGGCCTTTCTGCTCAGCTGCTTCCCTTCCAGCTTGCCGCGCTGAGGCCCGAAGCCTCAACAAGTAAAGAAGCCTCAACAAGTAAACCGCCACCGCCTTGCGGCGTGGTTCCGGGATGGCGGAGAGTTTCTCTGACCTCTCCCAAGTAATCTCTGCCACTGCCGCTGGCTCTCCCAAGCAACCTCTCCCCCATTCCGAAACTGCGCTGCACCAGAAAACTCCCCCCTGCACGGTGTGGTTCCAGGATGGCTGAGAGTCCAGGCAAACTCTGCTGCTGCTGCCAGGCTACAAAAACCAACTTATCTTGCTGCTGTTTCACTTCCTCCCGCGATGCATGGCTGCACAATACAAAAAAACCCGATTTTTTAAAAAAAAATCCAAATGCCAAAAACAAAATGGCAACGCATGCGCAGTGCTGGAAACTCGGCTTCTGCGCATGCGCAGAAGAAAAAAAATTTAAAAATTCAAAAAAAAAGATGGTGGCGCCCATGAACCGGCACTGACCGATCTGGTTCGGTGACATCATCGTGACATCACCACCTTCTTTTCTCTCCCTGCAAAAAATCTCAAAAGGAGGGTTTCTGCAAATCCAGGGAGAACTTCATTTCAATTCTCCTGCTCCCATTTAACCCAGCAGTCGGTGGAAAGGGGGGAACCTTCCACGTCCCCCCTTTTATTTGCCCAAATTTAATTCTCTTTTCAAAGCTATTCTGGCCTTCTTGATTTGCAGGCTGAAGAGGTACGGCACAATGCAGCCTCCGTGTTCACGCAAGCGTTTTTCCACGCCCACTCGGTCACCTGACCACCAAGCCATGCCCACCAGACAATAAGCCACGCCCACAGAACCAGTAGGGAAAATTTTCACATTTCACCCCTGGAGAAAAGATATCAAGACATTTATCCATCCGGATTCATTATGGTTTGGAAATCCTGGTAACTAATCTAGCAGTCTCTTTCTGAGAAAGATCAAGAGCAGAAGAAGACTACAGATGTCACCATAAGCCAGAGGTCTTCAAACTTGGCAACTTTAAGACGAGTGGACTTCAACTCCCAGAATTCTCCAGCCAGCTATATAAGTCTTGTTGAAAACGCATGTGTATGTGTCTTTATAATAAGTATAATAAGAAATATAAGTCTTCACCCGTTTTTACAACATTGTTATTTCTCGATTATGCACAATAAATAGATCTGTATTAAAATATTAAGATGTTTAATGAAGAAAAAGAAAAGAAAAAAAATATAAGTCTTGTTGAAAACGCATGTGTATGTGTCTATGTCCAAGTAAATTATTATTATTATTATTATTATTATTATTATTATTATTATTATTATTATTATTATTATTATTATTATTATTATTATTGCTGTTGTTATTTTGTCAAGCATATATAAGATTACAGAGAAAGTATAAACATGATTATGAATATATGAATGTATAAACATGGTTATGAATACATGATATGGTTACGAATACATGAGGACAGTAGGACAGGGACGGTAGGCACGTTGGTGCGCTTATGCACGCCCCTTACAGACCTCTTAGGAATGGGTTGAGGTCAACAATAGACAGTCTAAGGTTAAAGTAGTGGGGGTTTGGAGAAGAAACCACAGAGTCAGATAGTAGATTCCAGGCATTGACCACTCTGTTGCTGAAGTCGTATTTTCTGCAATCGAGTTTGGAGCGGTTTACCTTAAGTTTGTATCTATTGTGTGCACATGTATTGTTGCGGTTGAAGCTGAAGTAGTCATTGACAGATAGGGCATTGTAGCGGATAATTTTATGTACCATGCTTAGGTCAGACCGAACATACGTGTCCTAGAGGATACTAAGTTAAGCAGATAAATGTGGTTTAATCTTCCCAGATGATTGACCTTTATAGCAACCTTTCTAAGGATTACTGGTGAAGAGGACAGGATGAGATGAAGAATGGGGGAAGGGAATAGCCATCCATTGAGAAGGAAGAAGAGGGTGCTTATCTTACACATAAGTATAGGCAATGCCATTGAAAAAGAGGAGGGGAGCAGCAAGATTTAATTCATAAAGGAGAATAATGAATTAACTCTGTATGAACTCATACAGAATAAACACATTCCATTTCTTAAGCTTGACTTTGATTTTGTACAGTTGGCATTAAGATTTATATGCATTTGGGTGCACATTTCTCAATGCAAGGAGTTTTGTGGGTGTGATTCTGCCCAGCTTTTGCAAAGAATTTAATTATAAGTTTTAAAAAAAGGCATAATGGTTGCCTAATACAGAATTTCAGTTCCTAAATAATCTGATTAAAGTTATATGCGTTTTTCTTCTATATCCCCCTGTATTATTAATTGTTAGTACATTTAAATAAAAGGAGAAACAAGAAAGAATTTCTCAAATGCAATTCATTTTCACAAATTAAAATGAATTTTAGTTAAAGTAAACAATGCATTTATGTAAATATAAATGAATTGTAATTTTAGAGAAATGAATTTTGAATGATATGTTTCAGCTCATATTTTGATTCAAAAATGTAAAATGGTTCATGTTTGCATTCACTTTCCTATCATACATTTATTAAAAATCTCTGAGAAATCTAAGCATTATAAGTTTATAAATAAAAATAATGCTTTAATTAACATTAAGATAATTTGTTTGCCATTCCTATTGCACCATTGACCAGATATACATAATGCAGTTATCTTATACATATGAATGTAAAATGAATCAGTTAGATTAATTGGGACCGGATTTATAGGTTCCTCCAAAATACAGTCAGTTATGACAAACAATAGCATTAAATACAGTCTCTTTTTTAAAAAATGCCTAGTATGTCTTTGTGAGAGAGGTGTTTAAAAAGAACATATGTTTTTGGAAAAGCTATATTAAGGAAAATATCTTGCAATCAGAAAAATCTATCAGGAAAAGAATGCTATTAGGCAAATTTTGATATAGAACAAAAGGTTCATCAGAGAATTTTCATTAAACTTGATACAATAACAACGTTGCCTACAAAAGCTTTCTGATAGAAAGTTGCAAACAAAAACAGATAACACAGCTCATTTCTTAGAAATGGATCAACTGGACTGCCATACTAATACAGAATAAAAACAATGTAGAGATTTATACATATACAGTACTCACATCCATGGGTATAGACCAAAATATTTTGGGGATGGGGGGAAAATCTACAGAAATTATCACTCCAGGAAGAACGCTTGTTAACTTTTCCTCCTGACATTTAATTTTTTACATGCCATGAGTTTTGTACATCGAGATAATTCGATCACAAGGTTCCCTCCTGCCTTATTTGGAGCAGTCTGCCACTTTGAAAGATAAAAAAAGGAAGGTGGCCAGTGGTGTAATCCAATTTTTTTTACTACCAGTTCTGTGGGCGTGGCAGGGGAAGGATACTGCAAAATCTCCATTCCCATCCCACTCTGGAACCAGCCAGAGGTGGTATTTGCTGGTTCTCCAAACTACTCAAAATTTCCGCTACCAGTTCTCCAGAACCTGTCAGAACCTGCTGGATTTCATTCCTGAAAGTGGCCCTTTAACACGAGAATGACATTATGGCAAATAGATCTCAATTGGACCACCACTAGATGTCAGCAAAGACCTAAGAGAAACCTGTCACTCTGCTGCTATGTAGTGGTAGCTGGATTATTGCAACATTATACAGTTTAATAGTTTACTGAAATTAAAATTTAATCTATAAATCTTTCAATATATGGCACAGGTTGAAAGTGAAAAGGCAAGAAGAAACAGGTCCCAGGTTAGCTTTGGCAGTTATTGTAATTATATTTCTACTCTCAAAGCCCCACTGCAACCCAATGTTGTGTATGAGGATGTCTTCCTGTCTACAACAAAGATTCTAATCTAGCAGAGTTGTGCCTAAATCTTATATCAAATCAAGATGAGAAATTGAACCAAGGCTTAAGTGTCTGGAGATTGGTAATTTACTGCCAAGCCTAGGTATGAAGCTTGACAGATATGGCAGCACTGTAAACATCTCCATACAACACCTTGTGTATTAACATCCCTTTCTTGTGATCCATTATTCAAGACCTATCAAGCCACAACTGAATGATAAAGTGAAGAAAATTGAAAAAATCTTGTGGAACTGGGAATTGTCAGTAAATTCTCTTGTTGATAAACATGGCACCACTAATGCTGAATGAACGAATATTGATCATTCTAGCTAGGTGCAAAATCTGACAATTCAAGGACATCTCAAAATGTTTCCGGTTCAGGATACTTTCTAGATCAGTGGTTCCCAACCTTTTTGTGATCGAGTACCACTTGGAGGTCCCGTACAGTCGCCACGTACCACCTGGTTCCAGAGAAACTAAATTCGATCAGATATCACTTTATTTCCATAATTGTACTGTTCCTTTTTTGGTCCCGCGCATCCAGCAACTGGATTCTCGGGCCGCTGGGACCAGGTGGGTGGCGTGTGGCAACAGTTGCAAATCGTTGCCAGATTATCTTGTGTTAGGCAGTAAACATTTTTGTGAAGTAAAAAATAACTAACTAAAAATCGTTCATGACCCCGAAAGTGTTCACGTACCACCTGGAAGGCCCTCGCGTACCACTAGTGGTACCCGTACCACAGGTTGGGAACCACTGTTCTAGATGAAACCACTAAACTGACCTTATCTGAAGGGGATTCAGCTCAGTCCAGAAGGGAAACTAAATTTTCCAGCAATTTTTTTTCCACAATTTCTTAATTGTTTTCAAGAAATTTCCGTTCTTTAATTACTGAATTTCATACACTTCTAGTTCATTGCGGGGGGGGATCAATGGATGAAAAGGAAAGGACTGGCATCAAAGCAAGCAAGCACTTGAGCTTATCCCAACATCACTAATGCAAATATTAAATAACTCGTTATAACTTGATCCTGATATAGAAAAGTTCCGTTTTAAGTGGATAAACCAGAGAAGCATTTCATTACATTTTACCTGGAAGAGTTGAAATGCTTAAACAATTTCAGAGCAGGATGTCTCTGAAAACAAAATTTGGCTCCAGGGGACTGAAATCTTTCCTTGAATGATAAAAGCTACCTGGATAATGAAGTTCTGTATTGCTCAAATAAATGTTCAGTTCGGCATGATTTAGGTGTACTGTTGAAAGGTATTAAGATAAGCAGAGTAAAACAAATGCTTATACAGTAACTTGAAAACAGCTTTCCTTATGAGAAGGTGGTTTATGTATTTGTTGCCGACCTCTGGAACAAGAACAGTAGAACGGGTGCAACTCCAAGGAGACCCAGGTAAAATTGCTTTATTTTCAGTGAGAAACAGGAATTATTTTTAGTATAGTCACAGCTCTTCCCTCTGATCATATCTTAAACAACTAATAAACACAAATGGGTTGACCTGAAATATATGTGTTAGCCTTGGCAGTTAAAAAAACCAAGATGCAAAAACTGTAAATCTAATAACTTTTGGTTTAATATCAATATTTTCAACATTAACATTTGTTTTTAAAAACGTTTTAATTAATTTGTAAGCTAAAATTCTAGTGTCCTTTCCCTTCCTAGGTCAATATTCAAAAGTTACTGCAACTACATTGGCTACAATATTACCCAACTTTCACCAACTTGACACCTACAAATATTTGAGGGTTATAATCAGAATGTCCTGATGTGGCCTAGAGATGGAGCTCTTGCCTCACAATCAGGAGGTTGTGAGTTCAATCCTAGGTAGAGGCAGATGTAGGGTTTCCTGCTTGGGCAGGGGGTTGAACTAGATGACCTGCAAGGTCCTTTCCAACTCTGTTAATCTGTTATGTCCTACTGTTGACCATACTTTCTGAGATAATTGAAGTTGTAATAGTATATTTAGAAGGCACCATAATTTTGAGTCATTCATAAGTAGACTGGTTCTTATATACTGTACAATTCACAGATGAATGAATCCTCAAGTAATATTTTTTTAAATGTGAACTCTCACAACTCAGCTAGAATGTTTGTATCCATTCACATGATCCCAAGAGAAGAGATAGAACGTACTGTCCTCCAGATGGGGTAGTTAGAAAAGGAACCCACAGTAAAAATGGAAAGGCTGTTTCTGCCAAAGACTTTTTCCATGATGTTTCCTAGGTCAGAAATTCTGTTTGCTAAAAAATGGCCAGGAACAAAACATCCCTTTAACATAAGCTAAAGTACTAAGGATGTTCTCTACCCCTCTCTCTCTCTCTCTCTCTCTCTCTCTCTCTCTCTCTCCCTCCCCCTCCCTCCCTCCCCTCCCCCCTCCCCTCCCCCCTCCCACCCTCTCCCTCCCCCTCTCTCCCTCCCTTCCTTCCCCCCCTCTCATGTTCTCTATCATCTGGGATTGTCTCTGCCTTTTTTCCGGAGAAGAAGGGACCATTCAAAATAAAGGTGTAGGAAGCAGCCACCCACTCTTTTTATATTCTAAGGATGCCTCCTAGGTCAAATACTCACGTGGCATGATGCTGTGCAAAGTTCTATTAAACTTTGTTTTAATTAAAATTGTGTTTATATAAAAAAAATCAAATGGTGCATGGAACCTATAAGCGTGGTTAAAGTTGTACCCACACTTGGCATATATGGAGTCTAGTCACAGATTGGTTCTCTGGATGGGATAATGGCAGGAACAAATGTCTCTAAATTACCCCAGTTCTGCTGATGCTATGACTGGAGCTCTGTAAATAGGTTCGCCAGATCTTTTCAAATGAAATATAAGCTATAAAATATCAGCCATCACATGGTCTGCAGGCATGTTGAACTAGCTGTCTGTCTTTAATTGAGCCTCTTCTACTTCTGCATGAAAGCCAGTTTGGTATAATGCTTAAGGTATCAGGCTGCAAACTGGAAGACCGTGAGTTCTAGTCCTAGTTTAGCAAAAAGACAGCTGGGTGACCTTGAGCCAGTCACTTTCTCTCAGCCCTAGGAAGGAAGTAATGGCAAACCACTTCTGAACAACCTTCTCAAGAAAAGTTCAAGGCCATCTCCGAGAATCAGACATGATTGAAAGGGGGGGGGGGGAATATCTATCTTATGTCCTTCCAAGCATGAACTAATTTATTTATTCCTTCTTTCCTTCCTTCCTTCCTTCCTTCCTTCCTTCCTTCCTTCCTTCCTTCCTTCCTTCCTTCCTTCCTTCCTTCCTTCTTATAAGCCGCCCAACTCCTGAGGGACTCAGGGCGGCGTACAGCATGTAAGAGGAACGATCAGTTTTTTTAAAAAAGCATAATAATATTAATTAAAAACAGTTATAAAAGATTTAAAAAACATTGTCATCATTCATACATGGGCCGACCACTGATGTTTCCATTGGTCTAGTTTTAGCCCACCTGCTTGAAAAGCCGTGTTTTCAAGGCTTTACGGAAGGCCAGCAGGGTGGGGATAATTCGGATCTCCGGGGGTAGTTGGTTCCAAAGAGAGGGAGCTCCCACAGAGAAAGCTCTCCCTCGCAGTCCCGCCAACCGGCATTGCTTGGTTGATGGGACCTGGAGGAGACCAACTCTGTGGGACCTAACCGGTCGTAGGGAGGTATGTGGCAGGATGCGGTCCCACAAGTGATGAACCAAGTATCCTTTTCAGGAACTAAATTTGCTTCCCGTATATTTTTATTTAACAAGGAAGGAACAAAAAGATAGACTAGATTTCTTCTCAGCAGGTATTTGCTACATGCTGACAATAACAGCAGTTCTTTTATCCTCCACGGAAATGGCCATTTGTAAACAGCAAGTAGAGTAGAGTATTTCAGCACAGATGATAACATGGGAATAAACTCCTGGAGCTTAAAAAGCCCTGTTTCCTGTGGAGAACTGCAGAGCAACATCCTAAAGAATCGATGTACACAGCATTGCTGAGCAGGAGATTCAGCTGGTGGCCAGATGTAAACTTTGAAATAATTATTCTGCACAAAAAGCTGAATGTTGTTGTAATGGAGGCTTCCTCTGCCCAATATTTTTCCAGTGGGAGCATCTAAAGCAGGGGTGGGCAAACTATGGTTCTTTGGGGACCTCTGGACTTCAATTCCCAGAATTCCTAAGCCAGCCATGCATGCATGGCTGGCTCAAGAATTCTGGGAGTTGAAGTCCACAGGTCCTCAAAGAACCATAGTTTGCCCACCTCTGATCTAAAGGCTCTTCTTCTTACTTTAGTAAAGACAGATGTAAAAATGTGATGGAGGACATTTTACTATCATGGAAGTGATACTATCTTGTTCCGGAACGTGTCCTTCAAATAGTATCAGGGAAAATCTTTAAAAATATATTCTATTGGCTGGTAACAACACCTAGTCTCACCACAGCACCTTGATCTCCTATAATATATGTGTGTTTTTTTTTTAAAAAAAGAAAAAGCCCCCAATCTTTAATCTGCCTTTTTGGGGAAGGGCTGAAAACCACATGTGTTCCATGCACTGCCAATCCATTATGATTCGTTGTGATGCTGTGGTGAGCTGTGATGGCGCAGTGGTTAGAATGCAGTACTGCAGGCTACTTCTGCTGACTGCCAGCTGCCTGCAATTTGGCAGTTCAAATTTCACCAGGCTCAAGGTTGACTCAGACCTCCATCCTTCCGAAGTCGGTAAAATGAGGACCCAGATTGTTGGGGGCAATATGCTGACTCTGCTTAGAGAGGGCTGTAAAGCACTGTGAAGTGGTATATAAGTCTAAGTGCTATTGCTATTTTCTTTGTACCAGAATTAGATTGTTACATTGGTCATATTGGCTGGAATTCTGAAAGTTTTGCACAGGAACATTTGGAACACCATAAATTTCCCATGGATAGAAGGTGCTGTCAAATATGCTCCATCCACAGCTACCTTGCTTGGATTCAATCATTGTGCCTAACCAATATTGCAGGAGGTACAGTCAAACTCTTAACTATATGAGACAGGACATCCGTTTCACTTTCAACATTTATTTCTATGAAATATATAGATCAAAGAAGCTGGATGGGTGATTTCCATTGGGATCAGAGGGTGAGTGGAAAAATGATAAAATTGGTGCATCCCTAGGTATTGGGGGGGGGGCAGGTTGGGAAAAAAAGCTAGTTTGGGCAAAGAAAAATATAATGAAATAGAAATCCTGCCTGGTTTTGAATCACAGTCTTGTATATGTTATGCAAGGTTTACAACCACTATGCTATTTCTGCCTCAATGGAAAGAAGTAGAGAAACTATTACCGTGTTTCCCTGAAAATAAGCCCTCCCCAAAAATATTTAAACTCATGTGCAGCTGGTCCCCACCATTTCCTCTGGTTAGGGTTAGGGAGACAGAGCTAAACATTAGGTAAGACGGCAAGAGGAGCCCCGTCTTGCTCCATGCTCCCCAAAAAAGTAAGACCTCCCCAAAAATAAGGTCAAGCACTTATTTCAGGGCTCAAAAAATATAAGACAGGGTCTTATTTTCGGGAAAACAAGGTAGAATGCACGTTAAGTATTAATGATTGAAGAGGTGCTTCTTCCTCTGCAAAATAGCCTATTAATAGCTATGGTTAGTGGGGTCCTTGCTTGTTTTCTTGCAGACGTTTCATTACCCAGACTAGGTAACATCATCAGTGCTAAGTAAGGAGTGCAGTTTGCTGTCAGTTTTTATTTTGGTGGCTTGCCCCATCAGTGTTGATGGGGTTGGTCTGAGAGAGTCTTTGGTTGGACTGTTTACTGTTGGCTTCTTTGCAGTTTCTTTCTTGTTTACTTGATTGTTGATCTGATGTTAAACCTGGAGTTAATCTATGTTGATCTGGATGCTGATTGCTGGTGGAGAGGTGATTGGGTGTTGTCATTCCCTTTTTGGTTGGTTGATTGTATTTTTGGCATAGTCTATAGATGCTGTTAATGTCTGTGCGTCTATTAATGGCTAATTTGTTAGAGTGCCAGGCTTCTGGAAATTCCCTGATGTTTTGGGACTTGGCTTGATCTAAGATGGTCAGATTTTCCCAAATGAATCTATGGGTTAAGTCTGTCTATAACTATGGTTAGCTTGCAATACACTGAAGTGCGCTGTCTGAAATTATAGCCTTCAGGTAACAAAACACAAAAAACTACTTTGGATATAGAGGAGAAAAACACACCCTGAGATCATTTTGATAGTGAGGGATGGATTAATAGAGGGTGATGGACATCCAGTTCTTCCCTTCCAAAAAAAAGTTGCCTGCTTGTTCTGATGATGGGGCAGTTGGGTAGTATAGATAAGCCACCCTTTGAAAACCAAACTCGAACGGTCTTTTTCACGAATTGCATGTTACTATTTGAAGTTACAACTGCCAAAACATCTTAGGGAGATATTTATGCGAGTGAGATTCAAACAGCTCAATACAATGGTCAGATATGGGAGATTCCATTCTCTACCCTACAATGGACGTCTCTGCATTTGCGGAGTGGCAGAGGTAGAAGACCTGGCTCACATCCTATTTGATTGTTGTCTGTACAAGAAGGTGAGAGACAGGTACCTTGGACTATATACCAAACGAATGACCCGTTGGGATCCCCATATCGAAACAACTTACCTTATGTGCGGAAATCTGAATCTGAAAATAGCATTTAACACAGCACAGTACTTAAGCAAAATGATTTGGTTGAGATCGGCATACGTGGGACTGATTGGGTTAGATTGCAGGGGTGACACCAAAATATAATTTTATCATATTTTATCTACATCTTAAATTATTGTATTTTATTCCAATTTCGTTTTAGGCTGGATTTTATCCAATTCCATTTTAAATTGCTTTTATCAAATTTTAGTAATAATTTGTTTCTGGAACTCTGCACTTTGATATGGCCCAAGGGCTAATCAATCAATATAATAATAATAATAATAAAGTAGGAAAAAAACACAGGAGCATTCAGTATATGTTGGTAGATTTCTGAGCACTCCTGCTCTAGTATCAATGTCTTATAGAGCAGGGGTCTCCAACCTTGGCAACATTAAGACTTATGGACTTCAACTCCCAGAACTCATGCCCTCTGAAGTAAATCCAATGGCATTAGGAGCATAGTAACTATTGTGCAAGAAGATATTGCACCGTTCAAAAATATCAATGCAGTGAGGTCTCCACAGTGCCATTGAAAAAAAGAGTACAAAATAAAAACTTTTACAAAAATGTGGACTTTTCCAGAGCTATGTTCTTCAATGGAGTGCCAAGAAATGCCAAGCACCCCTAATTTCTCCTTTGGTCTATATAAACATAGTGCCTTCCATAAAGTCAGAATGGTTGAGCTATAATCTGGTTGCCACTTGATTGTTTTATTTAAATTTCTGTATACCATTCCAAAAACTGTTTGTTCTGGAAAGGGCTTGCTGCTAATCCCACACAACAGGATATTTAGTTGAAATTTGTCTGATGAGTATCAGGAAGTGGGTGGATAAGTAAGCAGCCTGTGGCTTAAAAGGAACAGCAATTGGTCCTGTGGGCTTAACAGAATTTTTACTTCATGATGGATGGAAAAACAGGAACATCTCTGTCTTGAGAATGGACTAGATGAAAGAGATATTTGAGTCGGTGCTATAAAGACAAGATTTAATTCCTTTTATGTTATTCATAAAGTATGGGGAGTAAGGAAACTAGTCTAAGTGATTTTTGTGTTGTCTTAACCAAACTAAAATGCAAAATGAGAAATGGTCTTTAGATTTACTAGGCTCAGGACATACAGAATGGATCCCTTACATTTTGCAAATAACTGGGCATAATATTATAGAATAAGGTTTCCAAAAATTGAACAGGCCTGCTGAGCTTCGTAATGAGTCTATCACTGGTGGGTAACCTGTGGGTCATATCCAATCTGTGGGGAATTCTGGTGCAACCACTGAAGCTTTACAAAGAATCATACCCTGCCTGTCTTTATCCCATCTTAAAAAAACAAGCTGATATATTTTGATCCCCGTTCCTTGTCGTTCCTTCTTTTCTGAAGCATAAAGCTGAGTGTTATAGTCTATGTAGCCAAATCCAGAGAGGCCTCCAAATTCAACATTGCGCCAAGAAAGACAATGGGTTAATTCAGCCTGTCACAGTAATGTACTTTCCTGTCATCCTTGAGTGGGCAAAAAAATATGTCAGTATAAATTGTGCTGCCCCACTAGCTAAGCTCTACTGTGTCTCAGGAACAAAGCCAAGCAGGGTTTGCTCTCTTTCCAGTGTTTAATGCAGCAGCCGGTGAATTCTCTGCAATATTTTTTTGTTCAGGCCTCCCAGGTAACACAACTAGGTGAGCTAAATCTACTTTATTGTAAGGCTACATTGACGGAATTTTGCAAGTCTGAAATACAAACTGCCTCCACTTTTAACCATCTGATCAACCAGAGCTGGTTCTTCCTAAGTTTCTTTCTCTGACCGTTAAGTGACTGCAGGCTCCTTCCTCTCTTGTCTGATCTTTTCCAAGGCAGCATCTCTTTCTTTTGTCCCCCAAGGTCAGCCACACATTCCATTACATCTTCCTCCCACACAATGTCTCCTACCAGCAGGAAAAATAACTTTCAACAGCTTTATAGAATCCTTGGTGTGAACGAGTTTGGTGGACCCTGGATGCTCCTTCCAAGAAAGTTTTTTGACCATTATTTTACATCAATAGTGTGGTGTGTGTGTGTGTGTGTGGCCAAAATATAAGTACAACCCAAAACACTGTCTGGTGAGCTCCTGTGTCTTGTCCTCGCTCCTGCCCACCTAGCAGTTCAAAAGTATTGTTTACAAGTAGTAGATTTCTGTGGTTGGAAACTGCTGGCTGCATTCTGCACGGGAAGCTGGAACCGGCGCCAGATCTGTCCAGACGTGATCTATGGAGGAGCAGTAGAAGAAAGTCTTGGATGAGCTGATTTCCTCTGAGGACATTACAGACCAGCTGGCGTGAAGTTAGTTCTCCCTCTAGTGGTGCATTAGTGCAACAAACAGACTGGCGACTGTCAGCTGCCAGGACTTCTACTGTGGGCATAACTTTGTAGCCTTACTGATGGTGTATGTATGCCATACACTAAATAAATAAATAAAGGATAATTCCCTATTCATCAGGAAGAAAATGTCTATGAGATTCTCAGTCATCCGGGTCATGGTTGTCCCAAAGGTGCTTTTTCAAAAGGCAACTGGACTTGGTTTTTCCTTGAAGACGTTTTGCTTCTCATCCCAAAAGCTTCTCCAGTTCTGAATGATGGTGGAGAATGGAAAGATTTATATTCCTTAATAAAAGGAATAATAAAAGAGTGCTAACGGCCAGGTGACTGCAAGGAATATAAATCCTTCCATTCTCCACTGTCATTCAGAACTGAAGAAGCTTCTTGGATGAGAAGCTAACCATGTTCAAGCAGGGAAAAAAATGAAGTCCAGTTGCCTTTTGAAAAAGCACCTTTGGCTCAGGAAGAAAAAAAGGATTACCTCTCTCCTTCGAGATCAGTAGTCCCTTGGGGACAAGAATTATTTTTGACAAGGATTATTTTTGACGTACCATTCCTTCCACGAGCTGCCTTTTTCCACTTTCTCTATACTTCTTACTGCAATAGAGAAAAATGGTTTCTTGGCTGTTACCATATTTTTCTGAGTATAAGACGCACCTTTTTCCTCCCTAAAAGTGGCTGAAAATTTGGGTGCGTCTTATACTCCGAATGTAGCTTTTCCAAAGCTTTTTTTCCCAGCCCTAACTAGGTGCTAACGATCTTCCTAGCTCTTACCTTGCAGGCTCTTTCATTGTTACTCTCTCATAAGAATGTTTTTCCAGCCCTAAGTCTTTGCAGGGTTTTTTCATTGTTCTACTTGCTCCAAAGAAGTTTTTTTCCCAGCCCTAACCAGCTGCTAACAATCTTCCCAGCTCTTACCGGCTTGCAGGCTCTTTCATTGTTACTCTCTCAGAAGAAGGTTTTTTTAAGTCCTAACCTGGGGATAAAATAATGTGCTGAAGCTGACCAGACTAAGGACACTAGCCAGATGAATACCTGGTAGGCAGATTTCCCCCCCTATTTTCCTCCCCAAAAACTAAGGTGCGTCTTATACTCCGGTGCGTCTTATACTCCGAAAAATACGGAAATTCTTCAATGAGCAGCTATGTAATACCACTCCCTTCCCACCTATAGAGAGCCACAGAGATTACCTTGGAGGAAAAATGCAAAACCAGTAACCAAACAAATGTGCCCTTCTTGGACCCAGGCCTTATGATTTAGCTGTATAGTTAATATGTGATCAAAATGGCAGCATTCACATCTAAGACAGAGAAATTAGAAATTTGCAAAGCATGAATGTTTGGAAGAAAAATACCACAGATATAAAAATAGGCAGAAAATCTAAGGGGAACAAAACAACTGAATGGGTGAACTCCGTAGCTATGGAATAATGACTGCAGGGGTTGAAAAACTAAGGAAGGCGGGTACATAAGATGGAGAATCCTGGAAATGGGTACGCCTGGCTGAACCAATAATTTTTCACTATCATTTTGCTCTAGATTCCACTTTCCTCTGTTCCAAGTCCTTCTGTGTCCAATCACACTTGGCCAATAAAGAATTCTGTTTTCTGTAGAGTCTATTGTGACGCTTGCACAATATGTGGGTTCTTCTAAGCTCGTCTAAGCAGCCCGAAATATCTTTAAAATAAAATTTGATTTATGAAGGAACAGTACATTTTTTTCCCCTGTCGGTTCTGCAGTTTAAAACAATCTGGATCACTGCTGCAAAATAGGCACGTAAAATGAGAGATTTCCTTTTATACTTCAAATTCGGATAAAGTCGGTAGTGATGCCAACAGCTGTTAAAATGATCTCCCAGACATCACATCCATTCTCCTGCAAATCGTTTGTTTTGATTCTGTTTGCTTAAAAGTCAACCCCCACGGAGCACGAAACAGCATTAAAATAACAGCAGACTGAAGAATTTTATAAATTTAAGATAATGTTAATATGTGCATGCATGCTGGGCAGAAGTATTCTGCTAATGTATTTCTCCCTCCCTCTGATGGGGAGAATTGGCTTTAGAAAGAGCTTTGAAGGAGAAGACAACTTTGGGAAAATGTTCAGGGATAGAATATGATGTTCTTGTACTTAATTACAAGCTGGCTGAGGAGTGTTTGTGAATCTTCCATCTTAAACTCTGCACCCTCCTTGGTTTTCTCCTGCATCAATTAAATCTCAAGAGACAATATCAGGGGGATATTGCTCCTATGGATTTTTTTCAGGAAGGCAGGTAAGGGCAGTCCAGAGGTTGCAGAATGACGCAGATACGCAGAGCAGGAACACAATAGCACCAGATATACCTGTGCCACCTGTGTCCCGTGCCACCTAAAAAAATAAAATCCGCTCAATGATGCCTCCCAAATCAATTATAAATAACTTGTCAGGCATTCTGAGCAGAAGATAGAAGGGCAAGGAAAGAAAAGATCTGAGAAACTGCAAGGCAGATTCCAGCACAAAATTAATCTAATTAAAATGATGAGATAGGAATTTATTCCTACCGAGGCGATATAGATCTTGTTCCCTTGAAGTCATCCTTACGTAGAAAATGAAACCGAGATTTAATTCTAATTAACAAAATATTTATTTCAGTATAAAAGTAACAAAACATAAATCTTAATTACCGTATTTTTCGAAGTATAAGACGCACCTTTTTACTCCCAAAAAAGGGGTCAAAAAGTGGGTGCGTCTTATACTCCGAATGTAGCCCCCACCCACCTGCCAGCCACCACTCAGCCTGGGGAGGAAAGCGTTTTCAGGTGGCAGTGCTGCGATCCCCTCCCCGATTCCAAAAACAGAGTGTGCGGAGACCAAAAAAAAGCATCGCGTTTCAGGCGGCGGGCAGCGCCGGTTGCACTTTGGAATGTTTTTGGAATGGGGAAGGAAGTGTTTTCGGGCTGCAGCGCCAGCCGGAACCACCCACCGCCTGAAACACAATGCTCTTTTTTTGGCTCCACAAAAAAACTTTTCTCCCCATTTCAAAAACAGGGCATGTGGAGGCAAAAAAAGAGCATTGCGTTTCAGGCATTTTTGGCCAGTTCCAGCCATTGCTGGCCACCGCCGCTGCCGTTGTTGCTGGCTGGAGCTGCAGCCGCTGTTGCTGGGAGCCGCTGCCACCCCAGCCGCCGTTGCAGCCTCTGCCCCCGCCGGAGGACCTGCTGCCGCCGCAGCTGCCCCCGTTGCAGCCCCCGCCCCCACTGCAGGACCCGCAACCACCCCCGTTGCAGCCCCCACCCCCAGCGCAGGACACGCCGCCACAGCCGCCCCCGTTCCCACTGCAGGACCTGCCGCCGCCGATACTCACCACCGCCGATACTTGCCGCCGCCGGAGCCACCGCTGCTGCTGCCTGAAGCGAGCAGCCTGACAGGTATGAAGACAAACTTCCAAGTTTGAAGAGCCCTGGGTTAGTGGTGCAAGGGTCTTCAAACTTGGCAAGTTTAAGACTAGTGGACTTCAACTCCCAGAATTCCTCCTCCAGTCATGCTAGCTCAGGAATGACTGGAGGAGGAATTCTGAGAGTTGAAGTCCACAAGTCTTAAACTTGCCAAGGGGATGCAAGGGTCTTCAAACTTGTGGACTTCAACTCCCAGAATTCCTCCTCCAGTCATGCTAGCTCAGGAATTGGAGTTGAAGTCCACAAGTCTTAAAGCTGTCAAGTTTGAAGACCCCTGGGTTAGGGGTTAGGGGTACAAGGGTCTTCAAACTTGGCAAGACTTTTTACAACCATGTACACTTTTTACAAACTTCAAACTTGACAGCTTTAAGACTTGTGGACTTCAACTCCCATTCCTGAGCTAGCATGACTGGAGGAGGAATTCTGGGAGTTGAAGTCTACAAGTCTTAAAGCTGTCAAGTTTGAAGTTTGTAAAAAGTGTACATGGTTGTAAAAAGTATACATGGTTGTAAAAAGTATTCTGCTACACTGGTATTTTATTAAATAATATATTACTACACCATTTGGTTCAGAATACTTTTTTCCTTGTTTTCCTCCTCTAAAATCTAGGTGCGTCTTATACTCCGGTGCGTCTTATACTCCGAAAAATACGGTAAGCTACATTGTCCCAGTCAAGAATTCACATCTGCCTCGGACGGAGGCTTGCAGGAGAAGAAGGAAGGAGGAGACAAACTCCTGGAATGCACACATGCGTAGAAACACATATCACACGTCTGCTTGATTAGAAAATACAGTAGATCTAGAAATATAGTAGAAGACTAAGAAATACAGCACAGAGGCTCAACTGGCAATATATTCACATCGTGACATAAAATTATCAAAATGAGTTTGTTTAATTATTCAAATTCATGTGGCCAGGTATCTCCTGTACTTGATTCTGGCCAGCTTACAAATTCTTGGTTCATCTCCAAAATTAGTGTATTCAATATGAAAACATTAAATGCACCATCCTTTAACTGAATAAAGTACTCTTAAGGAGACAAATGCTTGCTCAAAATAGCTATCAACATTATTTACCACATTCCCAAATGGGAAAATTTGTATCTCAAGCATTCTTGGCTTCCTCACATTATTCATGTAACAGGAAAAATCAGTGTTGGGGAAATTCCCAAATCACCAGATGAATGTGAGAAGAGGGACCCTGAGAATAAAAAATGCAGCTGAGACCCCAAATATTTGTAGATGTCTTCAGATGCTGTAAAATTCAACTGTCACTTATAACAAAAGTACAAAACTGGTTGGATTAAAAGAAAAAGAAAAGAAAAGAAAAGAAAAGAAAAGAGGAGCTGTCGGTACCTTTGGGGCTGCATGAGGAGAAATAACACAAAAAGAATGACAATTCCTTGGAAGAGATAGAATATTGGCTCTATAGGGCCTGTGCTTAGATGTGCCAACAGCAATGAAAATAAAAGTTTCAATAAGTTTCAAATTAGTTTCATCCAAAGCACAGCGTGACATCTCAGCGATGTAAGACTCAGAAAAGCTTCTCTGTTATTTCTTTTCAACATGGATTTGAAAACATCTAAGGAACTTGTTTTCTATTGGTGCTGTTGTCTATTGTTGGTGCTGTTATCCTTATTTTTTTCTTCTTCCTTACATCTATGTAATGTCCGGGTGCTGTACAAGAAATTTCTTGGAAGTCATTCAATATGTTGGTTTGAATGTATGATTATGGTGATAATTAGCATTCAGCAGACCCTACCCATTTTCAGACTGTTCCTCGTCCGACTGAATGTAATAAGTCAGCAAAAATTTATCCTCCCGTGTCCCTTCCTTCCTTGGGTGACTGAAGAAAAGTCTGGTGAGAGAATCTCAAGATTTTCTCATGAAAAATAACAGGTTTATTATGGCCATTTTATCCTCTCCTTGCCTATTTTCTTAAGACAACGGCAGTTTAGGCATTTCCACTTTTACCTCTACTTTCCAGGTCTATACCTGGATTGAAGTCGAAAGTTTATTTCTAGCATTTGAACATCAGCCTCTGGTTAATTTCCTTTGAATAAAGTCAGTGAAGAGACTTAATCGTATTTTGCAATTTTCCCATCTATTTGCAAATAGAAAACCACATGCTTAACATCCACTGTTAAATTCACTGTTTCTCATTAGATTTTCTACAACACCTGCTCTAAATCTTTGAAGCTGCAAACCTACAAACCATTATGATTATAGTGTCTCACTTTACAAAATGCAAACAAGGGAAACCCTAGTTATACTATGTGTGCATGCATGGGCCATACACAATGACTTGATGGACGATAATCCTATATAGAGAGATTCTTTTTTCTCCCCAACATTTTCCACCACAAATACAGGGCTCACTTTTTCAGACCACCTGAGTATTGATCCATTATTTGTGACAGGAATTGATTGACCAGCTTGTTATCAAAACCTGTTGTCATGAGCTGAGAAAGACTGACCAACTGGCTTTCATGCCTAAGCCAGAACTAGAACTCACAGTCTCCTGGTTTCTAGCTTGGTTAGACCACTAGATCAGACTTGGAAACTTTAAGACTTGTGCTGGCTGAGGAATTCTGGGAATTAAAGTCCACAAGTCTTAAAGTTGCCAAGTTTGGAGATCCATACACTAGACCCAGGGGTGGGTTCCACCTACCTTCGCCACCAGTTCGCATCATGACATTTCTTGCTCCGCTCGCGCATGCACGTTCCAGCTGTGCTTCGGGCGAAGAAATAAAGGTGAGTATTAACCCGGGGGCGGGTGGGAGGGCTCTTTTTCAAGCAACGGAAGAGGAGAAGCCATCCAAATACGGAAAAATGCACCAATAATTCCCCAAAAAAGATGGCAGCGCCCACGGACCAGCACCAACCAAACCGGATCCATGACGCCATCATCACATCACCAGCGGGTCACTAACGGTTCGGGCGATTTGGTCCGAACCGGGAGGAACCCACCATTGACTAGACCAAGCTGGTTGTCCGGTTCTTTCCATACCACTAGGGCCATTAACCCAAAACAAGTTGTAATAACTTGCTTTATATCAAGAATCACCTTACTGAAAAGCCTAAAATCATCTATCTCAAGCTATAGTATAACCATCTTCTCTGTTAAAGCCTTTGAATTAATTTATGTTGATTCAAGAAAGATAAACTGAAGCAAGTTTGGTTCCGGATACCTTTTTATTTATTTAACTTCTAGACTGCCCAATTGCAAACAATTTTGAGTAGCTTCATACACTTTTTAAAAACACACACAGAAATTCCATTTTAAAAAACAAAACAGCCAACTCAACAAATATATTTTTTCTATATATCAAAAACCAATATCTCTTTATATGACTCTAATAATCCAAGTTATTTTGCAAAATAGGATGGACAGATTTCAGGTGGGTGCTTTTAAGAACTTTGATTACTTTGAGTGGTAGATATAAAGTTGAAAAATAAACACAACTAAAAGTTTCCAAGATTATTTTTACTTCCCGAAAACAGGAAAAGTGGTTCCATAATTTCTTACCTATATAATCTTATCTCAGAAATCTGTCTGTAACTTAATGGTGTATTGATTAGAACTTGCAGCCAACTTTTTCTTGCATTACTACTCTTTCCAGGCAAACATGAAAAATGTTGCTTTCCCTAAAATCCCTTTCTTGATCTTATGATATTTCAAAAGCTTCTTGGAGGCTTTATTGAATTCCAGAGGTATTCAGAATTAACTCTACTGTATTCATTTTCTGTTTTGAAATATAGAATAGAATAGAATAGAATAGAATAGAATAGAATAGAATAGAATAGAATAGAATAGAATAGAATTTTTTATTGGCCAAGTGTGACACATTTCTGTCACACTTATGTCACACACCTATGTCACACTTATGTCACACACCTATGGCATTTCTGGACCCCTACATAATTGGATAACTGCGTTCCTGTCTAACAGACAACAAGTGGTCAAAATAGGAAGTGCCATATCAAATCCTGCTCCTGTCAACAGCGGTGTCCCTCAAGGCAGTGTTCTAGGACCAACACTCTTCATACTCTACATAAACGATCTTTGTGATCATATTATAAGCAACTGCGTTCTCTTTGCTGATGATGTTAAACTATTTAACACCACCGACAATGTTGCTACCCTTCAAAAAGACCTTGACCATGTAGCAGAATGGTCAAACAACTGGCAACTTCAAATCTCAACCAACAAATGCTCTGTCTTACACACTGGCAAAAAAAATCAGAATACAAAATACAAACTTGGAGGAAACGAACTTGTAGATGACCCTCACTCTGTCAAAGACCTTGGAGTACTCATATCCAATGACCTAAGTGCTAGAGCCCATTGTAACAACATTGCCAAAAAGGCACTAAGAGTTGTTAATCTAATCTTGCGTAGCTTCTTCTCTGGCAACATTACATTACTAACCAGAGCATACAAAACATTTGTTAGACCAATTCTGGAATACAGCTCACCTGTCTGGAACCCGCACTGCATGTCAGACATAAATACAATCGAGAGAGTCCAGAAATATTTCACAAGAAGAGTCCTTCACTCCTCCACTCACAACAAAATACCTTATTCCACCAGACTTGAAATACTGGGATTAGACAATTTACAACTACGTCGCCTCCGATCTGATCTAAATGTAGTTCATAAAATCATATACCAAAATGTCCTTCCTGTTAATGACTACTTCAGCTTCAACCGTAACAATACACGAGCACGTAATAGATTCAAACTAAATGTAAAACGCTCCAAACTCGACTGCAGAAAATATGACTTCAGCAACAGAGTGATCAATGCCTGGAATGCACTACCTGACTCTGTGGTTTCTTCCCCAAACCCCAAAAACTTTAACCTTAGACTGACTACAGTCGACCTCTCCTCGTTTCTAAGAGGTCTGTAAGGGGCGTGCATAAGCGCACCAGTGTGCCTACCGTCCCTGTCCTACTGTCCAATTGTCCTCTTTTATCGTTACTTTTTACTTATGTTTATACAAATTACTACTATACATGTTTGACAAATAAATAAATAAATAAATAAATAAATAAATAAATAAATAAATAAATAAATAAATAAATAAATAAATAAATAAATAAATAAATAAATAAATAAATAAATAAATAAATAAACAAGGAATTTGTCTTGGTGCATATGCTCTCAGTGTACATAAAAGAAAAGATACCTTCGTCAAGAATCATAAGGTACAACACTTAATGATAGTCCGGGTACAAATAAGCAATCAAATCACATTAGGAACCAGTCAATATAAATTGTAAGGATACAAGCAACAAAGTTACAGTCATGCAATCATAAGTGGGAGGAGATGGGTGATGGGAACGATGAGAAGATTAATAGTAGTGCAGACTTAGCAAATAGTTTGACAGTGTTGAGGGAATTATTTGTTTAGCAGAGTGATGGCATTCAGGGAAAAACTGTTCTTGTGTCTAGTTGTGTTAGATTCGTGCAGGAATGAAGAGGCGAGACATAGGAACAGTTCAACACCTTTATTGTCTATTAGCTAGAACTAATACGGACTGCCGGCAGGCTGCAGGCAAGCCACTTTTAAGGGCTTCCCTGGAGCCTACTAGCCACTGACAGCAGTTTATTTCTCCCGCCGCTAGATTAACCAATCAGCAGCAGCTATGCAAATCCGTACTCCGTACGTCAGTACATAACAAGTTGTTCTGGTTTGCAGTGCTCTATAGAGTTGTTTTGAGGGTAGGAGTTGAAACAGTTTATGTCCAAGATGTGAGGGGTCTGTAAATATTTTCACAGCCCTCTTTTTGACTCGTGCAGTATACAGGTCCTCAATGGAAGGCAGGTTGGTAGCAATTGTTTTTTCTGCGGTTCTAATTATCCTCTGAAGTCTATATCTGTCTTGTTGGGTTGCAAAACCAAACAAATAACAGCATAACAGAGTTGGAAGGGATCTTAGAGGTCTTCTAGTCCAATCCACTGCTCCAGCAGGAAATCCTATTCCATTTCAGACAAATGGCTGTCCAATCTCTGCTTAAAAACCTTCAGTGATGGAACACCCACAACTTCTGAAGGCAAGCCATTCTGCTGTTAATTGTTCTCATTGTCATGACATTTCTTCTTAGTTCTAGACTGGATCTCTCTTTGACAAGTTTCCATCTGTTACTTCTTGTCTTGCCCTCAGGTGCTTTGGGCAATAGGTTGCCCTCCTCTTCTTTGTGACAGCTCCTCAAATATTGGAACACTGCTATCATGTCACCCCCCTAGTCCTTCTTTGGCTATTCTAGACATACTCAGTTCCTGCAACTGTTCTTCATATGTTTTAGCCTCCAGCCCTCTAATGCTCTTTGCACTCTTTCTAGAGGCTCAATATCTTTTATATATCACGATGACCAAACTTGGATGCAGTGTTTTTTAAAAAAATGAAAATTAATCTTGCATTGGAAGAATGAAAAGATATTGAGAATGTGGGCATAGCAGATATATTATACTTCAAGGCATAGTTACTTCAAGGCAACTATGATTAAACATAAAGCAATGGTGACTATCAGCCTCCGAAAGTTTTGCTTGCTTCGGCTGTCATAAGAAATGGGGGGAGGGGGTTGGGATAGGTATTTGGGCGGTTGGGAAGTTGCTGGAGATGTCACGGTTTGTCTCTGATAGTGCTCTGGGGAGGAAGACTCTCATCAGTTCTACCAGGCTTCAAAGACATGTTTATTGCCTGCTCAAGGTCAACGGCTTCGTTGGACCAGATGTGGATGGCCAGACAGGCCGCGCACCAGTGGTGAGTTCCTACCAGTGTGGTCCACTCTATAGCACCGGTAGTGGGCCACTGGTGACGTCACAGTACCGGTGCGGTCAGTTGCCGGTGCCTGGGTGCCGCCATTTTTTTTAAAAAAAATTTACATTAAAATTTTTTTCTTCTTCTGTGCATGCCCAGAAGCCGAGCTTCTGGCACTGCGCATGCGCTGCCTTCCTACCCCACAGTGAGTCCAAGCAGGGGAGGATGGCTGAGGGAGCGCGTGAGACGCTGAAAGAATGGGCGGCAGGAGCTATCTCCATTCCCCTCCCTTCAGCAGTCTGAGAAGCCACGAACGCGCGGTGATGATCCTAGGCATTTTCGCGCGTTCGAGGCTTCTCGAGCTGCTGAGGGGAGAGGGAATGGGTGGCAGGACCTATCTCAGTTCCCCTCCCTTCAGCAGTCTGAGAAGCCACGCCCACCCGGTCACATGGCTGGCAAGCCACACCCACAAAATAAGCCACGCCCACAGAGTGGTAGTAAAAAAATTAGGAACCCGCCCCTGCCGCGCACCCACATGACACCTGAGCACATGAGGATTGGCTGGGTTTCCCAAGGGGGTTATGAGGGTGGGTTATGAGGGAGGGTGCTTTGTATATGCAATTTGCGCGCTTTTTGTTTCAGAACTTGCTTTCCTTTTGTTGCTATCACTTCTTGTCTAGTAAAATTACTCACGTCTATAAACATGGAGTTGGGGTTTTTATTTCCTGGACTTTGAATGGAAGCACACCTGACAGTGACATTAACTGTTGTCGTTGTTTAATCCATGGTGGACAAGATACAACAGAACGTACTATCCTTCGGAGTGATATTGAAATGATTAATTTTATTGGGAGGAATGAAAAGTTGCACCCTCTTCCCTTTTCGAAGATGCATGGCTTCACTTGCAGCATTTTGCCCTGACAAATGTTTTAGCATTTCCAGCCAGCAGGTGCTCAGAGCAAGGCAATAGATGCTATCAGGAGATGCAGTTGAGATATAAGAACGGTAGCCAAGGCAATGAAACTGCTGCACTTTGATTTCCAAAGAATATGGGCAGAGTCCTGCAGTTCATTATCCAAGATGAAATGCTGCCTCTTCATACCAAAGCATTGTCAAATGGCATTCAATTATCCTATATTTGTTCATCTAATTTTTTTTCATTTCAAGTAAGCAAGTGCTCTCCAAAGTTTGAGAAAGATGTCTTTTTGTGATAAACTAAGCTTCCGTGCTTGAGTACAAAGTTCTTCTTTGAAGAAGGAGAAGATTAGAATGTCCAAATAGGGTTAGTAGTAGCGATAAAAGTTATTTTACAAACTACTACTTATCATATGCAAAATAAAACAGAGTTACAATGAAATTGTTCCTCAACACAATAATGTAGCTGCATGCCTAGTTCCTCAGCTGAAATGTAATTGGCGCAATAAACTTAGCGAGATACCATATCATACATATGCTAGTAAAAATTAACAAGTAACATAATATACACGACCAATTTTAAACTTTTCCAAACTTTCTAGCTTCCATAAAATAGTAAAAATACATTTTAATGATATAACATCTCCACTGTATAGTGACAGTCCTTTCATGAGAGTAAGATACGTTCATAAGTAACACACTTTTTAAAATCTCCCTTTAAAATGTATTAAATTAGGGTTTGATTGAAAAGTCAAAGGCAGTTGATTCTATGGAATCAGAATCAACTACGCTGCCTACGGTCTGACCTAGTACACAAAATTGTCTGCTACAACATCCTATCTGTCAATGACTACTTCGGCTTCAACCGCAATAATACACGAGCACACAATCGATACAAACTCAAGGTAAACCGCTTCAAACTCAATTGCAGAAAATACTACTTCAGCAATAGAGAGGTCAATGCCTGGAATGCTCTACCTGACTCCGTTGTTACTTCCTCAAACCCCCATAGCTTCAACCTTAAACTGTCTACCGTGGACCTCACACCATTCCTAAGAGGTCTGTAAGGGGGCGTGCATAAGTGCATCAGTGTGCCTACCGTCCCTGTCCTACTGTCCCCATTTAGTTGTACTCATTTCATGTTTTCATGTCCATGTTTATATTTATACCTGTTATCTCGTACATGTTTGACAAACTAAATAAAATAAAATAAATAAAAAGAATCAGATATATAATGCCTGATATGAGATGCCACTGTCCCAGTGAATGGAGCTAACAGCCAGTCCTGACTTACAGACCTGGTGATTCACATGCTGTGGTAACGATCGCTTCACAGCTTTTGATAACCAGCAAACTCATTAATTTCTCCAATATGTAAATGATTTTTGAAATGATTTTCTATGGCCTTCTCCCAGGAACTTTCTTCTACTTTCCCAGTCAACATCCTTGAGAATCATGGTTGCCATGTTGTCTCCCATCCAAGAACAAAACAGGTCTGGTCATAACTTTGCAAGATCAGTGAAGATTGAATAGATGTTGCCATCTAGTGCTTCAAAGTAAAGTCACCTTAGAATCTTCAATTCATGGTGAATGTAAGGACAGAGATATATTTAGGTTGTGGCAACAATATGGAAATAGTTTGTCATGGCCATTTTCTTCAACTTTTCAATCTAGACTACAACCTTGGGGTTTCCTAGAAAGCAAAGTATGAAGATATCCACAGTGGAAGATTGGATTATAAAATTGACAGAGCTTGTGGAAATTCCAAAGCTGACCAGTATGACCAGGGGAAAAAGTGCTAGAAACCTTCTTGAAAAATTAGAAACCTTATACGGACTTTGCGAGGAAGGAAGAAAAGACTGAAATGATGATTTATGGATTTGGGGGCTAAAAATGTTTAAAGGTTAGAGGAAGGAAATTACAAATTAAGAGGAAAAAGAGAGAAAGAATAAGATGGTAACTACAGGTAGTTTTCAGGTCCTCAGTTAAGGACAGCAATTGAGACTGGAACTTCCATCACTAAGTGACATAGTAGTAAAGTACAACATCACATGACTGCATCTCTTAGCAATGGTAGTTTTGGCATTTGCAAGTGCCGTCATTAAGCAAATCCCACACCATCATTAGGTGTGATATTAACTTCGGAACCCTGTTTTTTAATAATATTAAAGGGGGATATGTTGTGGCCAGATCGAATCCAGTGCAATTAGCAGCCGATCCCGAGGATTGGGAGGTAGTGGGGGTGCAGTACAGAAGACCGGTGTTCCTGGCACCAGAGATGGAGAGTGAAGAGGACGTGGGGTCAGAGGCTGGTGAACAATTAGAGCCTGATGCATCTCCTGAGATTAGTGACTCAGGAGAAGAGGAGGAGCCTCTTCTTGATGCCAGAGCGCGCAGGTCCTCAAAGAGACATGAGTGGCTAATCAGGAGGAGGTTTCCTTGTGAGTAGTACTGCAGGTCTTGACCACGCCCTGAGAGTATTTAAGGGTCTGTCACAAGGGGCTTCGTTGCAGAGAACAACCCCGTTCTGTGCTTCCAGCATCTTGATCTCGATTTGTGTCTTCGGCTTGGATTTTAAAGTGAACATTTTTCCTGTGCTAATTGGACTTGGGATTCTGCCAACCTCCGTGAGTTTGAGATAAAACTATCTGCCTGCTTTTCTGGGACTCTAGCCAACTACTGAGAAGGCCTTCGTGTAAATAATTCATTAATACCTGATATTCTTTTGAAAAGATTTAACTCTTGCTAAGACTTTATTAGAAGTAAAAATGTATTGTTCCCAATTCATTCCCGTGCATCTTATTTTGGGGGGCATACCCGTGGGGACAGAACAGGATATGTTTAAAAAAACCAAAGCAAATCCACTCTTTTAGGTGCTACCACCCACCCCAGTCACATAAACATTTTGGAATTCGATTTCTTCTTCCTGTTCCCAGCACAATAAAGCATGAACTGAACACACATATTGTAAAAGTCCCTTGTGCTTACAATGCATGTTGCAAACGTCCCTCAGGAATACAAGGGACAGATGTTCCAGAAAGAGCCTGGATCTTAAGAGCATTAATATCATATAAAGCACAGAAACCTCTACTCATTTTCTTTTATTGCATTTGGTGGGTTTCTCGGGTAATAGCAATCATTTATTTAATATGTATGGATTTATATGCTGCCTTTTGAAACTAAAGTTTTCCCATCGTAGGAGTAGGACTTGAAAATAAAGAGCGAGAAAGAGAGAGAGAGAGAGAGAGAGAGAGAGAGAGAGAAAATAATAACCAACAAAGCATTGCTGTAAGCTTTAAACTGTGATTAAACTTTGAAGCCAAATATCTGCCAAGGACAAGCTATAGGTAACAGGAATCACATATGCAGGAATTAAATCAACTAAACCAGGAACAAGCATTTATAAACTACAAAGTTCCTTCATTCAGAGCGGACACATGGCGATAGACAAAGTCAAGCTAGAGATGTAAAGTCGTATTTTGTACTCAAATATCATATTCCCTCTCCAAGAACCTTCAGCAGAGTCCCCAAGACCTTCCAAACATGAACACAAAATTGTCATTTGTTATGTGACAGGAGACATCATATTAAATAATACTCATTATATTAAAGTTTAATTGAATGAAAGTTTTGTCCTGGCCCACTTAATACTATTTGGAGCATGTTATCCCCAGTATAACATTCAAATGCTAAGTATGGCTGTCAGGCTAGGTTAAGAGCCGAGGTGGCGCAGTGGTTAAAGTGCAGCACTACAGTTCAGCAGTTCAGCTGTTCAAATCTCACCGGCTCAAGGTTGACTCAGCCTTCCATCCTTCTGAGGTCGGTAAAATGAGGACCCAGATTGTTGGGGACAATATGCTGAACTCTGTAAACTGCTTAGAGAGGGCTGTAAAGCACTATGAAACAGTATATAAGTCTAAGTGCTATTGCTATTGCTAGAATTAAAAAAAAAGGCCAAAACCATGTGATCAAAGACTTGCAGTTGTGGCCATCTTACAGTCTTCACCAGTGTTATCTACATCATCTTGCGTATATCATGGCAATAATCATCATTTATAAATCCTTCCTTATAAACATAATGCAGAGTGGCTTGTGCACTGTCCAAGGTATGATGGTGAAAGGATATCTGTTCAAGATAGAAATGGATAAAAGGGACAATATCATTCTTTCAGCTCTGTGCCCCAGGTGAATAGAGTGGAAAATGTGTTTTAAAGCAGAAATATCAGGCGTTGTATGCTTTTTTGCCTTTCAGTAACATGCTTGGCCCACTTATCTGTAGGAAATGACCAGGCTGAGCCTGAGGGAGGGGTCAAATGCATCATAAGTCACGAGTCCCTTCGCACCTGCAATAGATCTAAATCCAGCCCACCTTGAATTCCTTTCTATTTTTAACTCCCATGTATTTCCCTTAACGGTCACTTGGCCAGATTCTTATATAGCAGGGGTGTCAAACTGGTGGCCCACGGGCCAGATGTGTCATGCCCACTCCAGCTCCGCGAAGGGAAAAATCATCGTGAAACATCATGTGATTGTCAGGGTTTCAAATAACACCCCCAACCAAGTAAGACTCTGAGGCAAGCAGTTCCTCAAAGTTCCATTTTATTAGAAATGTCATATTGGCACATCTGGGAAAACCCGAATCTGAAAATTCCCGGGTTTTCCCCACCCAAAAGAAAGTCAAAGTCTCTTCCCCTGCACCCACATGTCCATCACATGGTCCAATCAATCCACTGTCCCAACTGGAGATGCCTCCCAGTCACGCCTCGCCAGGTGCAGGCTGTACGTCCTTGACTCTCAAGAGAGGGATTTGTTGTTATGGCTAAATAACTCTACCAACTCCATGCAACCCCCCCTCCCACTTTCCCACAACACTAAGTGTGGCAGCCCTGAAGATCCCAAGAAAAAGTTGGCTTCCAGGGCTGACGATGACAGCAATGTGACACTGCGAGTTTTACACCGATGTTATAGACGCAGGGGTCTCCAACCTTGGCAACTTTAAGACTTGTGGACTTCAACTCCCAGAATTCCTCAGCCATCAAAGCTGGCTGAGAAACTCTGAGAGTTGAAGTCCACAAGTCTTAAAGTTGCCAAGGTTGGAGACCGCTGTATAGAGAGCTTAAGCTTGCAATAAATCTTTATACTCACTTGAATTGCCCGAATCTCCTGATTTCCCAGGCCCTTGACATTATCAATCTTTTAATTCATCTAATTTGAATTAAGCTTACATTTAAATAAAATTGACTTTAGTATTGGCCTCAATTTCTTCTTAGCTCTATCCCATCTCAATTTTTGGCTTGGGGTCTTTTCATCTTCCGGATATTAAGGACTTCTGCTTTAAAAATAAATTGTAGACATCAATTTGAGAAAATATCTTAGCTGACAAGACAGAATGGTTGATTCTCTTGGTGTCACCAATATCTTACCCAGGTTTTCTGGATAGACCAACTTTGATGCTTTCCAGATGCACTGGACTAATATTCCCAGTCAAAGGAAATAGAAGTTCAGCAATACCAACTGGGTAAGGCTGGGAAGTCCATGTCCTGTACTTATAGTTTTCAACAGCAGTCGTATCACGCAACACAGCGAAAAATGAAAATTGCTGCAATACTGGTGTGCATTTTATCCACTAATCATATTGCCTGAGTCAGCTGTACACGTTTTGACAAATAAATTAAATAAATAAATAAAAAATAAAAACTATATTAGAGCCACATCACTCTTGGTTGTCTGGTAACTTCTAACATCCTCTTTCAGATCCTGACCATGGTAAATTACTGGGCAAGTAGAGATAAGTGACCTGGTTATGTACAATAATTGGAGTTAAGTGACTCATATCAATTACATACTTTGAATTACTTGCACAGTGAATGGCATGATTGTGGTTTCTACCAGATGTCATTGTTATTGGAAAACAGAAGAATATATTGTTCTGTCCAGGTCATGGTAGGGTCAACTTTGCCCTCTGTAATCTGTTTATAAAGTTCATTCAAGTCAACATTGTTAGCTAACAGCTGTCCAGGCTAAAATTCCCTATCCTTTTGCTATACCAACTTCTTCTGGATTTCACGAATGAAGGCAAATAGTATATGTGTCTCAGAAAAATGTTGAAGGACCCAATCTGGATTGGTCACCAGGACCAGAGGTTTAGTCTTCCGAGATTTTGGACTTGTGCTGGACCTCATCCTCAGGGAACTTCTCTCACATTCTGAGAGAGAAGTTCCCTGAGGATGGGCTCCAGCACGAATCCAAAAGCTCAGAAGACTAAACCTCTGGTCCTGGTGACCGACCAAAATTGGATCTTCTGGATTTGCTCTCCATCTCAACTAGTAGTGGGTTCTAAAACCCATTCCTACCGGTTTGTGTGCGCACTTACGTGTGTACATGACACTTCTGCGCATGCACAGAAGCGTCCGGGCAGGTGGGCGGAGCCTCCCACTGCTGCCACTACCGGTTCACAGAACCGGGCCAAACCAGGAGCAACCCACCGCTGTTCTCAACAGTATATTTACAGCAGTGGTTCCCAACCTGGGGGTCGGGACCCCTTTGGGGGTCGAATGACCATTTCCCAGGGGTCGCCCCGGCATCCTCAGCTCCCCCCCCCACTGCCATAAGCCTGGCCATATCGACTCAACTCGCCCGAGCCCTCCGATTGGTCGGGAGAGGTGCCATTCAGTGAGAGGCGTTTGTGACGCCTGGCGGTCGAGCTTTGGCAGCATCAGCTAAGGGGCCATCTTTGCTTTGAATTCTGGGAGTTGAAGTCCAGGCACCTTAAAAGTTGCTGAGATTGAGAAATATTACTGTACACTTGTTGGTTATCAAGTGTAAATACAGAAGTAGACTTGTTGTGGAAGATATTTCTTGTGCTCTTGCAAAGACTGGCCCGAGAATTTCTGATCTGGCATAATTACATATTGTTTTTGTGATTAATCACTATGCTTTAATTATGTTCAATTTGTAATAATGAAAATACATCCTGCATATTAGATATTTACATTATGATTCATAACAGTAGCAAAATTACAGTTATGAAGTAGCAACAAAAATAATTTTAGGGTTGGGGGTCACCACAACATGAGGAACTATATTAAGGGGTCACGGCATTAGAAAGGTTGGGAACCACTGATTTACAGGAACAACTTCTATCCTCATGAACAGACTTGATTCAGATAACTAATCTTATTCCAGTGGTAGGAATTGTTGTGTTCTGACTGACCTATAACTGAACCATAAACTTGTTTTGACTAGACGACCTCTGACTGAACTGTAAGTCGTTATGTTTATAGTTGAACTCTACCTGAACTGTTGTTGCCACTCTGGTCATGTGTTTGAATGCTCATACGCTATTGGTTGTTGTGTCTGACAGCTCCCTATAAAAGGGCTATCTGTCAGACTGCAAGTTGCTGGTTGCTTGAGTGAGCTAATAAAAGAGCTGTTCTGAAGTCTGTCTCCTGCGATCTTTGCCCACAATTTAACAGGAATGAATTAAATTCTTCAACAAACTACAGAATAGTTGTGTTCCCAAATCATGCCAAACTCTTTTTTAGGCATAGCATATTAACTGTCATAAGGGCTTGACTCCCACAATTGCTTGATTTACCCACTGTACTAAGACAAAAATAAAGAAGCCATATTTTCACTGAGTATGGGGTGTATACCCAACCACTTACTTTACTTTACAGGCTATTGGGAGGATAAAATGGATTTTTTTTCCCAAGAAAATGTTGCTGGAGAAGGAGCAGAGATAACAGCTGCCAAAACCTTGCTCTGCTATATGGATTATATTCTCTGATTGCATGGTTTATCTGTAGCGGATGAAAATAATGATGAAACTATATATATATGGTGGCCAGGCCTGGACAAAACTGTCTCTAGATGAAACTTTAAGGATTTGGGTAGCAGGTGTCCATCTTGATCTGCTTGTTACGTTACATTTTATGTAACTTTTTTTAAGAGCACATTTTTGGGGACTTCGTACAAAATATATTTTTGTTCCCCATCCCTTCGTTCATAATGTTTTGCTTCATAATCTAAGAAGCATATCTTGTTCATTGCAGAAATTCTATAGCCTGTTTCCCTCCCTTATTTCCGCCTTTAGCTGGTAAGATACGTAAAACAATAGTATTCATATCTGAGTACAGCCCCACATTTGTGCATCGTGCTTGGCATGAGAGGGGACATTGTTTGACAAAAGCTTCTTTGGATAATTTAATGTATAACTGATCGATGTTATCTGGGGCTGCCCAAAGCTCCATTCGTGTTTCTAATGCCTCATTTGTTAGCCTAAATACACTACACGGTAAGTTAACAAGCAATAAAAGTATTAACAAAGATAATGGGATTTTATATTCAAGCAGTGATGAATTTAGTACTCCTGACATTGAAAAGAGGGAATGTGTTTGTGCAGACCACAATCTTCCCAACCAAGCCTCACTCAGAATGATTCACAACTTTTAAAATCCAAAGAAAATGTATGTTTTAAAAGGAAAAGCAGAAGGAAATTGTAAAATCAGAAAAGCAGCTAAAAGAAATAATAAAATCACAATAAGAATGAATCGATTTCCTTTAAAATATGTATGACCTATGAAGAGAATGGCATTAAAATGCTATTGGTATATTAATATAAACAGAGGGTTGCCAGCTTGGTCTAGGAAGTCCCAAAGTTTAGGGAAGACTTTTCTCTTGTTTTATCCACATCAGCTTTGGCCACAGCTGAAATTCAAAGAAAGCTGACCATCCTTTCAACACTTTGATATCATAGACATAGAACATAGAATAATAGGGTTGGATGAGACTTCTAGCCCAACCACCTGCTTGAGAGGGAGACCTTAGCCAGGGGTGGGCAAACTATGGTTCTTTGAGGACCTGTGGACTTCAACTCCCAGAATTCCTGAGCCAGCCATACATGCATGGCTAGCTCAGGAATTCTGGGAGTTGAAGTCCACAGGTCCTCAAAGAACCATAGTTTGGCCACCCCTGCGCTTATACCATTCCAGACAAATAGCAGTCCAGTTCTTGAAAACCTCCAATGATGGAGCAGTGCACCCACAACTTCTGTTAGCAAGCCATTCCACTGATTAATTCTTCCCACTGTCAGGAAATTTCCAAGTTTGAATCTAGGTCTCTTTAATGATCTTCCACCCATTACTTCAACATAGATACACAAGAGAGATGTCCTCAGTGTCATAACTAACATAATCACCCAGAGAGTAATAACTTGATAAAATACGTTAAGAACAATTGAAATTGCACTTTAAATTAAATTTGGATGCTGTGTCTATCAACTCACTATAGAGCACTAAGCACGTTTGAAACTCTATTTCTAATGTTTTGTATTTGCACCTAATATGTGTATGAAGGCTATTTGGAAGATGTTATTTGACCACAATCTGCACTAATTCCACTGAGCAGTTTCGACTCAAGACTGAAAATACAATGAATGGATGTATGGGGGAATACCTACACATATAACAGGGAGATCTATTAGTATTATCTCACTATCTTCCTAGTTCAATTTGTCTGTCTGTCTGTCTGTCTGTCTATCATCTAATTCAGGGGTCATCCATCTCACTCACAGAGCAATTCAATATCTTTAAGTCTTTTAATATGGTTTTGGGAAAAGTGATGCAATTACTGAACTGAATCAGTTCAATGATTCTGAACTGTACACACAAAACTTAGAATTTATGAAGAACTGTGGGTTTTTGGTTTAGCAAAAAAGATCAGTCTTTTATGATGGAAACATTGCCATTCCAGATTTACAATCTTGGGGTTGTAACGTGTGTTTGCTGTATGCTTATAAATTGTCTATTGCCTTAAGAGAAAAACAACTTAGTATTATTTTCTGCAGTCAAGGTTTAATGCTGCATTTAAAAGCAGACTATTTTCTGGATATAGTTCGATGTTTTTCTCTCCACCCCCTCTGAATTTTTCTGTTTTAATTTGTGCTTTGGTTCTTTATTTCTGCATATTAAAGCACACATATGCAAAGCAATTCTTAAACACCCAAGTAAAACTCTTCATGTAGGAGTGTGAGAGATCCCAGTATATACAGTCAATATGGTCTTTGTCCTGGTACGAGCTAAACTCGCCCATTAAGATAACTCAGCACAATGAGAATAACAGACTACTTTATTGCAAAATATTCACACAATGACTTACAATCATGATGCAATACTTCTACAGTGTAATCTTCTCATTGTACAGGTAAAAAGAGGTTAGTTGTTCCAGGCCACTAGACCACGCGGTTTCACATGTTGCCTTTTGCATGCTGTTTTGCTTAATGGAGGACAAAGAACTAACTGGAATGCTTTCCAAATTGCCCCCTCTCCCACGTCAGAGCCAATAGGAATTCACAGATGTGGTCACATGGCATGAAACTACATTACCCAGAGTGCAATTTAACTACAATTCCCCTAATGCAAAGTCTTAAAGAAACATATCCTAAATTAGGCTAACTATCCTGTCAGCTGTGACAGCACACTCCCCGTCTGGGATTTGTAAAATTCCACTATTAACTAGCGAATGAATTGAAATAAACAAAATATAGCTTAAACATAGTAGCTTAACTATGTACCTAAAGTAAGCAAATCATGTCATCAAACAATACAAACATTGAGGTAGACACAAGGCATGCAAAGCTTGAGGTTCAAATTTTTTTTTAAGCTCGATCTCTCTTCTTAGCAAGACCAGGTCGGTGACTGGTCAGGTGTAAAGCTTCTTGCCGGAAGTCTTTGAGTTGGGCAGAGCTTGGAGTACAAGTCCCATGTGCCCAGAGTTTCGAGATGCGTCCTTGTCCCACAACAGGGCAAGGATCAAGTGCAACCGGAACAGGATCAGGTTCCACAGGAACAGGAGCAGGCTTAACATGAACAGGAACAGAAACAAGGACAGGGTCAGGATCCACAGGAACGGGAACAGGCTCAACAGAAACCGGAACAGGTGCAGAAACTGGAACAGGAGCTGGAGCAGAAACTGGAACAGGAGCTGGAACAGAAACTGGAACAGGAGCTGGAGCAGAAACTGGAACAGGAGCTGGAACCGGAGCGGGTACCACAGGAACAAGAACAGGAACAGGAGTTGTAACCAGAACTGGATCAACAGGAACCGGAACAGGAGTTGTAACCGGAACTGGATCGACAGGAACCAGAACAGGAGCTGTAACCGGAACTGGATCGGCAGGAACCGGAACAGGAGCAGGAGTTGTAACTGGAACTGGATCAACAGGAACAAGAGCAGGAACAGAAACTGGAACAGGAGCTGGAGCAGGATCTGAAACATAGACTGGAACAGGAGCTGGAGCCAAGGCTGGAACCAGAATTGGGACAGGCACTGGAACCGGAGCGGGTATCACAGGAACAGGGACGGGAGCAGAAGTTGAAACTGGAACTGGATCGACAAGAAATGTGGGAGGCGGGGCTTGGAAGTCGCCCTCCCCGCCGTAGACTCTGGCGTGTGCCATGGCTGCTGCTAGTATCTTGCGTGTTCTTTTCGGCAAGTCTAACTGGATGTCAGCAAGGTCGGGTTCTGTAAGAAGGACTTTGTTCGAAGAAAGGCTTTGGGGCTGAGCATTTGCGTCAAAGACTACTCTTGTCTGGCGTTTGTCCTCTGTTGACATGGCTAAGTCACTGTCTTCTTTGCTGGACTTGAACACTGTCGCTCCTAGGACAGTCTTGTCTTTTGGAGTCGTGAGGTGTTCTTGGCATGGCTTCAAGTGGGATGCTCTGCCATTGCTGAGACTGGTGGTCGCAGAGTCATTCGTTTCTGCTTCAGGGTCTGGTAACTTGGTGCTTTCTAACAGTGGCGGCAGCACGAATTTTGCACTCTCATCTAACGGTTCTATGCGGACTCCCGTGGCTTTCCTCCCCACCGTGCGCTGGTACCCAGTGCACGTCGATATCTCAAGGTGCTTGTCCTCAGTGTGGACGTCGTAGAGGTCGAAGGCTGCTGACTTAGCTAACGATTGATTGCTTTGCGTGTTTGCGTGATTGCTCGGGTCTTTCTCTCCCTCTATAGGGTTGAATTTGGGGTTGGCGTCTTGGAGCAGTGCTTGTAAAGCTGAGGCCCTTGCAATCTTTAGCGTGTCCTCCCTTTTGCTCTGCAAATAGACAAGTTTGGCTTGTGCTCTGGCTATTTCTTCTCTTTGTCTGGCCATTTCTTCCTCTCGTCTGGCTTGGGCTTCGGCTATTTCTTCTTTTTGTAAGTTCTCTTGCTCTATTAGCTGTAGAGCTACCTTGGCTACTCTGGCATCAACTTGTGCTCTTCTAGCTTCGTCGGCTAGACTTTGTGCTCTCAAGGCCCTGGATCCGTAGCTGTGGCGGGATGAGTGTTGTGAGATGCCGCTGCGCTCGTGAGACTGGGCTGACTTGGCGTAGAAGGAGGAGGCTTCCTTTGAGCAATGAGATTCCTCTGATCTGGGCTTCTCGTTCGTTGTAGTCTCCGCCTGAATCTCAGTTTGAGGCAGATAATTGGCTGTGAGAAAGTTAAATTTACTTAGGAGAAGCATTTCTCGTTCCTTGTTTTGCTTCCGGAGAGATTGTAGGTCCGTTAGAAGGTTTTCATCTTGTAACTTCCGCTGAATGTCAAGTAGCTGACGTTCACAGTCTTTCCACTGTAGGTAAGTCTTCTTGCAGTCATCATCTAGTGAGCGGATGCGACCTGGGGAAAGCGATTCTTTCTTGGTGTTATAGTAATATAACAATTCATTCCAGAGTGTAATACTATCGCGGTAGCACTTATCCCATTCCAAATATAGATTCCACCGCTGTCTTTCTAGCGAATTGAATATTTCTTCCCCAATTGGGAAAGTGTCATTTGTGTCAGGATTAATTAGGACTATGTCTGCAGGCGCTGTGGCAGGTTTTGCCATACTTCTGAGGATTCAAGAGAATTTTCAAAAAGATTAAAAATTATTTAGCAATGCAATTCACCTTTGGCCACTAGGAGGTGCTGTTGGTATTTGAGAATGAAGCTGTAGTTCTCTTGTTGAACAATAAAGAGTGCTGTAGGCCTTTGCTAGTAGGGCTGTGGTTCACTTTGAACACAATGGCGCAGGGCGAGGCTATAGGCTTTTCCTTGGCTTTAGCGTATTTAAGGAAGTTCAGCTGGTGGCCAGTAGAGGGCGGCAGCGAGCGTATCTTGAGCTTTGGCTTATGTTAACTGAGCTTCAGAGTTTGGCCACCAGATGGCGCTGTTTGCTAGCTAAGGTGTGGTTCACTTTGAACACAATGGCGTAGGGCGAGGCTATAGGCTTTTCCTTGGCTTTAGTGTATTTAAGGGAGTTCAGCTGGTGGCCTGTAGAGGGCGGCAGCGAGTGTAACTGAGCTTCAGAATTTGGCCACCAGATGGCGCTGTTTGCTGGCTAAGGTGTGGGTCGCATTGGCTCTTCAATCTCTTTGTCTAAATGGTGCCATGTGCTATTTGCATCTCTTTTCAATTAATCGTGCATACAAAGTTATAAAAGGCAAACATTTATTTTCTCAAGTATAGGAGAGCAGGCTTTAAAATACAGTATTAATTTTAGGCTTGGCTGGTCCTTAGTGAAGGGTTAAAACAAATCCCTAATCAAGGGCCTCTTGCTTATATTCAGAAAAGAAACTGGCTTTTAAAATTCAACTTGCATTGGCTGGCAGCTGCAGAATCTGGCTTTTAGCGTTTCAAGGGGTAGCAGGAATGATTTTTATCCTTCTAAAGGCAGAGCATGTAGTTTCACAAATTCTTTTCTGCTGGAACTTAGCTTTATTACTCAAACTTTGGGGCCCTCCTCTCCCTTGGTTGCCAGGGCAATGGCAATTATCTCTTCTGCTGGGAGTAGTGGGGGAAGCTTCACTCTTGGTTTATACAAAGTCTTTGTGAGGAGAGACAAAATCTTTGAGTGGATTCCTTTTCCACAGAGCTTGAGGCTTGTAAACAAAACAGCCAATCGCTTTGTAGAGAGCAGAAACAGATCTCTCACCAGTTCCTGGGAGAGGGGGTTAGCTTTTCCGATATGGACAGAGTTGAAACATGCAGGAAGAAACAGCTTTTAAAACGCAGAAGCAGAGCTTAAGGCTTGCAGGAGAGCAACTATGCCATCAGGCAGAGGAAAGCTATTTTTCAAAGCAACAGTTGAGAAAGAGGTTGCTCTTAAACTTCCAGAAGGTAGTAGCATATATCAGCGTGCAGCAAGCCAGGATTTGAGGATTTATCTTTTTTTAGGTTTGAAGGCTTGAGGGGAGCCAGAGAAACATTTAACCTCTTTTTACTGTCCTGGTACGAGCTAAACTCGCCCATTAAGATAACTCAGCACAATGAGAATAACAGACTACTTTATTGCAAAATATTCACACAATGACTTACAATCATGATGCAATACTTCTACAGTGTAATCTTCTCATTGTACAGGTAAAAAGAGGTTAGTTGTTCCAGGCCACTAGACCACGCGGTTTCACATGTTGCCTTTTGCATGCTGTTTTGCTTAATGGAGGACAAAGAACTAACTGGAATGCTTTCCAAATTGCCCCCTCTCCCACGTCAGAGCCAATAGGAATTCACAGATGTGGTCACATGGCATGAAACTACATTACCCAGAGTGCAATTTAACTACAATTCCCCTAATGCAAAGTCTTAAAGAAACATATCCTAAATTAGGCTAACTATCCTGTCAGCTGTGACAGCACAGTCTTTGAACAAGTTGAATTAGTAATCCAGTAGAGGAATGTGTAGGTCCAGCATTCTGAAGGACAACAGCTTGGGACCACAATAGGTGGAATATCAGAAAAAGGAGAAAAATTATGGTTGTATTAATTATGGAGTAGTGTATTCAGCAGAGCGAAATCTCATTAGTGCCTCAAGAATTAATAGCTTTCTAATGCTGAGGTTCAGATTATGCTGTCAGTCAATTATGTTTCATCCAGGTGAAATTCAAGGGAATGACCTACTCTCTAATGGAATATTCCCTCAATCTTTGCAACTTAAAAACATTTAGAGTTCAACACCCAGAACTTCCCAGCCAGCATGAGTTGAAGTCAATATATCTTAAAGTTCCTGAATTTGAGAAACATTAATGTAGAGAACAAATTGTTTAGACAATAGAATCGCATAAAGAGCTTGGTTTTTAGTTTTAAACTAAAATATGTATCTGAAAGAAATTATAGCATATAAACATTATATAACAATATAAGACTTACAGAAGAGTAAAATCCCAACAGTGTAATAATTTTGATAGTTTCTCTTTATGGATCAACCAGATTTTTGTCTCATCAACATCTCTTGCATTCAAGTTGCACTATCACTGTTTGAAAAGTAATTGTTTGTCTCCCAAAGTCTTTTACTGCCTCACCAAAGTCACCTGCCGTAACACTTACACTGACTAGTAATGTCATCTGAACCTGAGTTAATGGTGACAGCAAAGCTTGTATTAATCTGAAAAAAAATTAAAAAAGTGAAGCAGCTTTGCAACTATTTACATTAAAATATCGTTATTCTGTTCACTGAATGGCTTTGTCACAGAGAAAGAGCACCTATAACTGTTTGCATTATAGAAATTATTATTTTATTATTATTATTTATTTGTCAAACATGTATAGGATAGTAGTAGTTTGTATAAACATAAGTAAAAAGTAACGATAAAAGAGGACAATAGGACAGTAGGACAGGGACGGTAGGCACAGTGGTGCGCTTATGCACGCCCCTTACAGACCTCTTAGAAACGGGGAGAGGTTGACTGTAGACAGTCTAAGGTTAAAGTTTTTGGGGTTTGGGGAAGAAACCACAGAGTCAGGTAGTGCATTCCAGGCATTGATCACTCTGTTGTCTAAGTCTATAAATCAGTTTGGATTTATAGTCCACATAAATGGACAGAATACATTTGATCAGCAGATGCAGGCAGGAAGGAAAAATATATACTCTAGAGGAAATTCTTGCAAATGTATGTGTGGGGCAGGGGCGGGTCCCTAATTTTTTTACTACCACTCTGTGGGCGTGGCTTATTTTGTGGGTGTGACTTGCCAACGATGTGACTGGGTGGGCGTGGCTTGCCGGTCATATATTAGTTATTTCAGAGAGATGTTACTGCTATTTTTGCTATTTTATACCTTACATGAAAAGCTTTGCATATAAAGTGCGTGTTACACCATGGCAACACAGCAACCTTTACATGCAGAAAATGCTATAGTTAAAAGACAAGCAAGTCTCATACAGCATTTTTGGTTTCAGTCATGGATTCCTTAGACGAAAATATTGAGGACTGTTAAAAGAACAGTATCTTTTAACTGTCCTCAATGTTTTCGTCTAAAGATTAACAGTATAAAACTGGATAAAATTAACAGTATAAAAGGTTAAGCTTTCAGAAAACGCCCACTTTGGGAAGCTTTAGGAAAAAAATGAAGGAAAAGTGTCAAATGCGAGCTTATTATTTTCAAGTGAAGGGACGGGGAAAGACTTAATTGTCAAGTTTCTGGGCATGCGCAGAAGAATTTTTTTAAAAAAATTAAAAAAAACATTTTTAATGGCAGCGCCCAGGCACCGGCAACCGACCGCACCGGTACTGTGATGTCACCAGTGGGCCGCTACCGGTGCTATAGAGTGGACCGCACTGGTAGGAACCCACCACTGGTGTGGGGTTATATATTTACACAAGTCCATAAGCCAGTGTAGGATAATCTCATAGTGAAGTCAAATTACCTGATTAGCTGCTAGGGTTCACATCCAGCAAGACACTTTTTAAATATTTTTACATTTTTTCTCTTTTGAATACCCACAAATTATTATAGATCCAGTCAATAGTCCTTAGCCCCCTGGAAAGGCTTTCCCATAAAATATATAAATAATATTTTAGTGGCTAATTGACAATATTACTGTGTTGAATTTATTATAAGGAGTTTGTTAAACTCAGCATCAATGAAACGGATAGAACAATAGGAAAAATCCACTTTCAGTACAAATATCTTATTTACTGTGTAGGAGATTATGGCTATATAACTGCTAGCAATACACATTGCAATAAAAATGAAATCAGTGTCTGTTGGGCTTAGACTGAATTTGTGGAAAGCAGCATAAATAAAATATATTATTCATTCTTTTCTTCTTTATTTGGTGTTTAGGGCATCAGAATTTGCTATGAAAGTGGCTTTTGAATTTGCAGAGCAATAAAAATCAAATCAGTAAACAACATGACTAACATTTAGAAACAGCACTTTTTATTTGATAAAAAACATGTTTTTCTTATGGCATTTCTCATGTGAGCTGAATCTCAATGATCATTGAATAAAGTACATAGAAGCATAACATACAGTGCCAAAAAATTAAGTACTGATAAATAAAGGGAAAGAGAAATTAAGACAGAAAGAAAACACAGGAAAAAAATTGCAAAAACACTGGCTAGCAGTTCTATATTAAATGATTGTATTAAAACTGGTTTGATTATAGGTTGGCAGTCTCCTCCAACAATTAATAAACATAAAATATATTAAACATTTCACATCTTTCTACTGACAATACAGCCATTACAGTTCAATAATTCCTCTGCTGTAGGCTTCCTATTTTTATATATATAAACATTTTAAAATATTTTTGTATAAGTTTTTTTCCAATGTGTTCCATATTGTTGATGAACTTCCAGTCCCTAGACAGGGTACAAATGTATTAAACACAACAGCGTAACAGAAATAAAAACAACAACAGTAGTAGTTGTTGATGTCACTATGATTCGGTAAATCAAGTCACAATAGAACTACCAGCAGAAGTAATATTCATATACTTTTAAATGGTTTTCTAAAATAAAAGGTCCATCGCTTGGCACTGAAAAGAACAATTAAAAATCTATTCATTTCTTGTTGTTGGTTTTTGTAGAATCCAGAATAAATGTGCCCGCCCTTTCATCCTTACAAACCCACAACATTTTGCTGTTTCTGAAGTTGAAGGTTGTGCAAAGGGTACATCTTTAGCACTGGGCTTTGCAGGGAAGATCTCACAGGGAACTAATGATCTTGAATGGGATCTGTATAAAAAGATTTAAGCTCATCCATCATTTAGAATAGAATTCTTTAATGGCCAAGTGTGATTGGACACACAAGGAATTTGTCTTCGGTGCATAAGCTCTCAGTGTACATAAAAGATATAAGTGATAAATCATGATCATAGTCATCATAAATACATTCATCACAAATTATAAGATACAACACTTAGTGATAGTCATAAGATACTAAATAAGCAATCAAAATCATACTGGGAAACTAAATAAAAACAATATAAATCATAAAGATACAAGCAACAAGGTTATAGTCATAAGTAGAAAGGGAGATAGATAATAGGAAAGATGAGAAGAATTTAAGTAGGAACTCTTGATTTCAGGACTCCAGCCAGCCAAAAAACTTTTTGATGTAGCTCAGGGGCTCTTTTAATTTTAAAAAAAGTGGAACTTCCATCATGCAGCTGCCACCAACTTCACATTTTTGGGCATCCACACCAAATGATGTTCACAGCTAGTGTTCATGGGAAAAGGTACACCCATTGCTTCAGTATTATTGGTTTTACATTGCATTTCCCCAATTAACGTAGCATTGCATGTTCAGCAAAACCGGGCTTTGGAGGGTGTGTCTGCATATTTGCACCAACTTCTTAGTACATTTTGATTGTATTTTTTCAGGCTTCAAGGTTCCTGAAGTTATGCCGATATTCTTTTGTTTCTTAGGAGCTCCCTTGCTTGTGACATGCAACAATCTGAATCAGCGTTTCTCAACTTTGGCAACTTGAAGATCAGAGGACTTCAATGAAAGTCCACAGATCTTCATATTGCCAAGTTGAGAAACACTGACCTAAATCAGGGGTCTCCAACCTTGGCAACTTTAAGACTTGTGGACTTTAACTCCCAGAATTCCTCAGCCAGCAAAGCTGGCTGAGGAACTCTGGGAGTTGAAGTCCACAAGTCTTAAAGTTGCCAAGGTTGGAGACCCCTGACTTAAATTGTTCATGAGTTCTCCCTCTTCTGAAGAAAAGCCTGTGCTTACTCCAGCTGCTGATATTTACAGCCTAAAGAATCTGAGACAAGGTAATTTTTCCCCCGTTCTGCACACCTCAGCATCATGAGGACTGCACTATCCACACATTTGACAGACTTGAACATTGGGCGCTATCTAACAAAATGAAATTCAATGGTGAAAAAAGTAAAGTTCTACACTTAGGCAAGAAAAATAAAATGCACAGGTACCAATATAGGTGGTACCTCGCTCAACAGTAGTAACTGTGAGAGGGATCTTGGAGTCCTAGTGGACAATCATTTAAATATGAGCCAGCAGTGTGCTGCAGCTGCCAAAAAAAGCCAACACAGTTCTAGGCTGCATTAACAGAGGGATAGAATCAAGATCACGTGAAGTGTTAATACCACTTTATAATGTCTTGGTAAGGCCACACTTGGAATATACTGCATCCAGTTTTGGTTGCCACGATGTAAAAAAGATGTTGAGACTCTAGAAAGAGTGCAGAGAAAAGCAACAAAGATGATTAGGGGACTGGAGGCTAAAACATAAAGAACGGTTGCTGGAACTGGGTATGTCTAATTTGATGAAAAGAAGGATCAGGGGAGACATGATATCAGTGTTCCAATATCTCAGGGGCTGCCACAAAGAAGAGGGAGTCAAGCTATTTTCCGAAGAACCTGAGGGTAGGAAAAGAACCAATGGTTGGAAACAGGAGGAGAGAAGCAACCTAGAACTAAGGAGAAATTTCCTGACAATTAGAACAATTAATCAGTGGAACAGCTTGCCTCCAGAAGTTGTGAATGCTTCAACACTGGAAGTTTTTAAGAAGAGATTGGGTAACCATTTGTCTGAAATGGTATAGGGCAGTGATGGCGAACCTTTTCGGCACCGAGTGCCCAAACCAGAATGCGTGTGCATGTGCGTGCACCGGAAACCCGAAGACCAGCTTTTTTGGCTCTTTTTTTTGGGCTGTTTTCAGGCCCTTCTGGGGGCCATTTTTGGCTAAAAACTGCCCAGAAAGCTGCACGGAAAATGACCTGAAAAACGGCCTTTTGCCAGCGCTCCAGGGCCTGCGAAGACCAGCTAGCGACAGCACGCATGCCCACAGAGAGGGCTCTGCATGCCACCTCTGGCACTTGTGACATAGGTTCGCCATCACAGGTATAGGGTTTCCTGCCTAAATAGGGGATTGGACTAGAAGACCTCCAAGATCCCTTCCAACTCTGTTATTCTATTCTATTCTATTCTATTCTATTCTATTCTATTCTATTCTATTCTATTCTATTCTATTCTATTCTATTCTATTCTATTCCATTCCATTCCATTCCATTCCATTCCATTCCACTCTATTATCATAATAGAACAACATGTCTCCAGACAGGAGCTTTGCAACTGGAGACAGTGGCTTCATGGCACATCTTCAGCCTCCAGCTTAACTTTCCCCTCCCCAACATCGATTGACCTCAAAATGCATGTGCCCATTGGAAGATTCCAAGGAGAAGTAGCTATATGGTACAGACAGTCCTTGACTTATGACCATTCGAAATTACAACAGTGCTGGAAAAAGTGATTTTATGATCAGTCCTTGCACTTACCACTTCACAACATCCCCATGGACACGTGATCAAAATTCAGCTGCTTGGTAACATGTCACGTGGTGAATATTGCCAGTTGTATGTATATGCAGGGTGATACATCCCTATTCTAATCTTATGGTACATTCCATCACAAGCAGAACACGTGATGTGATCTTCTGCGCATGTGTGCATTCCTGATTCTCCATTATTCACTTGCGGTTTGACTCTGACCGGAACGGTTGCATTTAATTAGCAAGAATGTAACTATTCAGAATGTATTGTTTTTGTACCGAAATAAATATTTTCTATTAGACTTTTAATCTCGGTTTCATTTCTGTCTGGATTCCAAGAAAAGATCCACGTCGCCTCTGTGAGACTTATTATCACCTTAACACAACAGGCATGTATTTATAGAGGTTTTAGCATCCCAGGTTCACGTGAATGCCATTTGTGACTTTCCCAGCCAGTTTTCGACAGGTAAAGTCAATGGGGGAAGCTGGCTTTGCTTAACCATGCATGATTCACTTAAGAATTGCAGCGATGCACTTAACAACCATGGCAAAAAAAGGTTGTAAAATTGGGTGCAACTCACTTAACCTCTGCCTTGCTTAATAAGAGAAATTCTGATCCCGATTGTGTTCATAAATCATGGACCATTTGTAAGCAAAGGAGAAACTGGCGGATTTCCTTCCCTATGTTTCTGCCTGACTATTTTTTAATCCAGAATTGTTGAACTTTTTTTTATTTTGCTGTTGTGTCTTACTAGACCAAGACTTTGAGAGTCTTAACAAGCAGTGAATATGATGCTCCCTAGAAAACTCCCAAACAGGAAGCATCAGGACTAGCTTCTTCCTCTCATTGTTTCTCTAGTGTCCCACGCAGCTCATAGCCTCTTCCACAAAAAATATACGTCTTTCAGTTAGTAGCTGACGACTGAACAGTAGTCTGGCAATATCACAGATGAAGCAATACTATACAGTGCATCCGCGCAAAATAATTTCAAATAAAATGCACAAATATGCATGTTATTATATCTGGGATTGTAGCAGCTGCTCTTCATTTTCTCGCTTCAGTGTTGGCAATTTTCATTAGAAATGGTTTGAAATCCATCCATTGCACAAGCAGCTATTATAGGAAAGGACTTTGTCTGCCAAACAAGACCAAATTCTTGGCCTTGGACCTTATTTTGGTGAGCTGGGAGAAAATGTGTTTAAGACTAATTTCACTGCTGTCTAACAAATGATCTGAAGGAGCCAATTGACTAGGCAATTGGATCGTGACTTTGGCAGGCACACTGAATGCGTTGCATGCCCAAATACCAATCTCTGATCATGTTTGTTCACATCAAAATGTTAGTGCATGTCCAACACATCCCCAAAACATTCAAACTAGCTTATGGAGGGAAATATGCAGTGCCGTACCTCAAGGTTCTGTCTTAGGTCCAGTACTCTTCAATGTCTTAATAAATGATTTAAGTAAGGAGATAGAAGGGGAACTCATCAAATTTGCAGATGGCACCAAGCTGGCAGGAATAGGCAAAGCTCTAGAACAGGGGTGTCAAACTCGATTTCATTGAGGGCCAGATCAGCATTGTGGTGGTCCTCCGGGGGCTGAGGGGAGGGGTGTGGCTGGCCATCCAGGTGAAGGGCTGGTGCGGTGGGGGTGGTGAGGAGGGTTGGCCACAGGGCGGCTGCCTCCTGGTGGGAGGGGGCTGCTGATGACGGCGGCAGTGATGGAGGCTGCATCCCCCTGACCCGTGAGGAAGTGGAGGAGGAGGTGATAGTGGCGGCCGAGAGGTGAGTGATGCATGATGCAACCTCCTGTGCACATGCATGCACATGCATGCATGCCATATGGGGTGGGCCAGGCCTGTGTGAGTATGTGTCCGCCTCCTCCTGTGGGCATGCCTGCCTGCCGGGATAGCATGGGCAGGGCCAAAGCGACATGGGCCAGCCCCTTACAATTTCCAGAATGGTCACGCGGGTCCGATCCAACCACATCGTGGGCCGGATTCAGCCTGTGGGCCTTGAGTTTGATACCCCTGCTCTAGAAGATAGGCTTAAGATTCAGAAGGATCTTGGCAGACTTGAACAATAAGATGTAATTCAGTGGTGAGAAAAGTAAGGTTTTATACTTACTTTTACTTAGGCAAGAAAAATACAGATTTATTTATTTAAATTTATTTATTATTATTTATTTAAATAGATTTGTATGCCGCCCAACTCCCGGGGGACTCTGGGCAGCTCACAACATGTCAAATCCATTTATCAATATAAAAAACATAACAATTAAAAACTAGAAAAATTAAAAACAACATCTAACATTCATAACCAGGGGGGAGACCCATATCTGGTCTGGTTGGTCTCACTTTCACCCCGCCTGCCGGAAGAGCCAAGTTTTTATTTAGAGATATAGAATAGGTGGTACCTGGCTCAACAGCAGTAACTGTGGGAGAGCTGGAGGTTCTGGTGAACAACCACTTAAACATGAACCATCAGTGAGCTGCAGCCACCAAAAAAGTCAATGCAGTCCTATGCTGCATTAACAGAGGGATAGAATCAAGATCACATGAAGTCTTACTACTGCTTTATAATGCCTTGGTAAGACCATACGTGAATATTGATCATCCAGGTTTGGTCACCACGATATAAAAAAGATGTTGAGATTCTAGAAACAGTGCAGATAAGAGTAACAAAGATATGACAATCGATCAGTGGAATGGCTTGTCTTCAGAGATTGTGGGTGCTCCATCGCTGGAGGTTTTTAAGAAGAGATTAGCCATTTGTTGGACATGATATAGGGCAGGCGGTTGGACTAAAAGACCTTCAAAGTCCCTTCCAACGCTGTTATTCTGTTGTTCTCTTAAAGGGAAAGGATCTTTACCAAAAGTACTCAACAGTAGGCACTGAAGAACTAATGCCATTGGTCTGATTTATGGATGTAGTTCCTGGTTTATCTTCAAGTAAAAGTAATGGTATAATAACAATAACATCAAAAATAACAACAACAGTAACTTAGGAAAGGAGAACACTATCTGAAATTCCAGGTATACCTGCAAGTTTAGAATGTTGACCATTAGAACCCAATAAGTACTAGTCAAACTATTAGATTGACATCAGGAATATCCAGATTCTAGTCTATCATCGGTCATAAATGGATACTGAGTGTAGAGAGCCACAGAGATGACTTTGGGGAAGCTAGGCAAAGACCGTGATGGTTACAAAAACAAAAGTTTATTTTAGGCCCAGGCAACAGTGAAAGCATGAAAAATAAGTTCAGATTTCCTTCTCCCTCATTCATTGAAGCAGAAGATCAGGGGAGAGAGAATTCAGTCAGACTTCCAAGATTCTGTTACTATAGCCTATAGTCATGGTCATTGCTGGCTGGGGGAAGGAAGGAAGGAAGGAAGGAAGGAAGGAAGGAAGGAAGGAAGGAAGGAAGGAAGGAAGGAAGGAAGGAAGGAAGGAAGGAAGGAAGGAAATCACAAATTGACAAAGGGAGGGAAAGAGGGAGGGAGAAAGGGAAGGAGGAAAAGAGGGAGGGAAGGCAGTGGTGGTATTCAGCCGGTTCTATCCGGATTGCACGAATCACTAGCGCCGGCTGTGGGAGGCTCCGCCCACCTGCCCTCACATCACGTGCGGCCTACTGCGCATGTGCGCACAGAAAGCATGCACACCCTCACATTTGTGAACTGGTAGGGAAGGTAAGTGCATCCCACTACTGAGGGAAGGAGGAAGGAAGGAAGATTTCTGATGCTCTCTGCCAGCTTTCCACAGAGAAACTCAATAGGGGAGCTGCAGGAAATCAGAAGTAGCTCCCACTCCCAGGATCATTTTGTTTCTCTGTTTAAGTAAGGAACTATCTCTGAAAGGATGACCCAACAGGGCGCATCAGTTATTTAGTTGGATATAATTGTAACAAAGAAATAAGTTCTGCTTTGTTCTGGAATTTCCCCTATTCAAATAGATCCTTTAAGCTTTTCCGAGGGTTAACGACTGTACTATAATTTAGAGATTTAGTGTGCAATTTGGAACTCTCTGTGTGTGAGCTGGGCAGTTATATAAATTTATTTAATAAACAAATTAATAATAAAGAGCAGGAGGAATAGACTCTACAAGCCAAATTTATTTTATTACAAATGTTAAATTACCGCACGAATCTGCCACCATCTGCAAGATTATTGGCAGATAAAAGCAGGACTTCAGAAATTGGAACTTAAAACACTAAAGAAAGTCAGCTAGAAACCAGTAAGAGGTTTGCTGTCTTTGTTTGCCATCTAGTGGATGAAATTCTAAAATGATTCACCTCAGGATAAAAAGGATTAAAATGTACTTTTAAAAATAGAGATCACTTCAGATCAGACCCATCCTACAATTGCATCCTCTCAGGATACTTTAATGGCTATGATTTTGTAAGAACCCAAGTGAGGCTATTGGTAGTTTTATGTTGTAAATAATCCGCCTCCTTGAGACCATAAAGTATTTTTTTTTGCTTTCCAGACTATTAAAGTTTGTCTTTAGTAGTTGCACTACATGACAAGTACTATAGGTAGAATTTGGCTTGGTAGCACCACTTCTGAAGGTTTAGACCTGAGCAAACTTTGGCTTATTGCTTCAAGGATCCATTCATCCATATTGAAAGAGCTATAAAACTTGCTCTTGGAAAGATTTATAGATAGACAACAACGGTGCTTTTTTTCCCCAAGAGGCAACTAGACTTTCTGTTTTTTTTAAAAAAGATGTTTTGCTTCTCATTCAAGAAGTTTCTTCAGCTCTGACTGGCTGGTGGGGAAGCTGAAGAAGCTTCTTGGATGAGAAGTGAAACATCTTTAAAAAAAAAAACAGAAAGTCCAATTGCCTCTTGGGGGGGGGAAGCACCTTTGGGACAACCATGACCTGGATGACTGAAAATCAATAGACAGATAGACAGACAATACTTTATGGAAGTAAGAGAAGTAGACCCTGGGGTTTTCTCTCCAAGAAGTAAAATATCAATGTGCCAATTGTTTCTCAAACTGCCAGGTTCTCTTTCTATGCGATTAGTATGTGCATATAAGTGACAAAAAGACTGATATAATACATACTTGTTCTTTCCATTGGACTGAGTGATTTTTGTATGAGAATTCAGTGATCTGGGACACAAGGAAAGAATCAGTATATAGCAAGAGCAAGAGCACTTAGACTGCTTCACAGTGTTTTACAGCCCTCTCTAAGCAGTTTACAGAGTCAACATATTGCCCCCAACAATCTGGGTCCTCATTTTACCCACCTCGGAAGGATGGAAGGCTGAGTCAACCTTGAGCCTGGTGAGATTCACACTGTCAAATTGCAGGCAGCCGGCAATCAGCAGAAGTAGCCTGCAATACTGCATTCTAACCATTGCGCCACCATCATATTCAATAAAGTCAAAATTGACTTTATTTACTTACTTATTTATTTGATTTATATAACTGCTCATCTTCTCAAGGTGATTCTGGATGATGTACAGGGTAACCACTGTTTCATCAGTGTAACAATTGAACGAATAGAAATATAAACATAACTGTCAACCTTTCCCAGGTAGATCAGATTAAGAAACGTCACCAAATGAACTAATTTTACTTTCTACAGGTAATCCTCAATTTACAACCACAATTGAGCCCCAAATTTCTGTTGCTAAGCAAGACAGTTGTTTAGTGAGTTTTATGCCATTTTACGACATTTCTTGCCACAGTTGTTAAGTGAATCACTGCAGTTGTTAAGTTAGTAACACGGTTGTTAAGCGAATCTGGCTTCCCCATTGACTTCGCTTGTCAGAAGGTCGCAAAATTGCATAACCCCAGGACGCTGCAGCCATCATAAATACAAGTCAGTTGTCCAGTGTCTCAATTTGGATCATGTGCCAATGATCATAAATGTGAAATGCAGTTATAAATCACTTTTTTCTGGGTGTTGTTATAACTTTGAATCATCCCTAAATGAACTGTTATAAGTCAAGAACTACCCATATTGTATAGCTACATTAATGGAATTTTGGAAATCTTATATTAAAAATCTCCCTTTTTAACAGCCTGGGAAGTCAGGGAGAACTCCTTTCTGAGTTCCTTTCTTTGCCCATTATGCAGCTGTGGTTTATGCCCCCTCTTATCTTATCCCCCTCTATTCCCTAGGGCAGGGGTGGGCAAACTATGGTTCTTTGAGGACCTGTGGACTTCAACTCCCAGAATTCCTGAGCCAGCCATGCATGCATGGCTGGCTCAGGAATTCTGGGAGTTGAAG
>JALIGW010000002.1:13673626-13816126 GCA_023053685.1 Diadophis punctatus similis | reverse complement strand
GAAGATGAAGATAGGTCATTAACAAGTTGGAGAGCTTTAGGACTTGCTACTAAACACGGTAAGAATATCAATACAGGTAGTCCTCAACTTATGACCACAATGAAGCCCAAAATTTCTGTTGCTAAGTGAATTTTGCCCCATTTTATGACATTTCTTGCCACAGTTATTAAGTGAATTGCTGCAGGTTGTCAAGCCACAGTTTGGAGAAAACCTCGGCTTGCCACACATATTCTTAGAAGACCTACTGACTGTGGGAACCTGGGAGGGGTGATTGCATGAGGGATGTAGAAGTAGTCATAACACATTCCTTCTAGATTTTCAAGGTCATCCTTTGTCCAGCAAATGCCCGGAAGCTGCTGGGAGGAACGGCCACATTGGCAGAAGATGAGTGGGCAATGTGACAGACTTGGGGGTGGGGGACAAGGATGTGAACTTTAAACTAGATTTGGGTTTCCCATGGAGGTGCCAACATGGCTTTACTAATAAATTGGAACTTTGAGGAATACTTTGCCTCGGACTCTGATTTAAGTTTGAATGCTATTTGGAACCCTGACACAGGTATTAAGTTAGGAGCAAGGTTGTTAAGAGAATCTGGTTTCCCCATTGACTTTGCTTGTCAGAAGCTTGCAAAAGCCGATCACATGACCCCAGGACACTGCAACCGTCATCAATTTGAGTCAGTTGCCAAGCGTCTGAATTTTGATGACATGACCGCGGGGAAGCTGCAATGGCCATAAGTGTGAAAAATGGTCATAAGTCATTTTTCCAGTGCCATTGTAACTTCGAACGGTCACTAAATGAACTGTTTTAAGTGGAGGACTACCTGTAAAAGTTTTAACCAAGCTATTTTTTTATTATTGGTTCTTCAGAATTGCTATGCCAGCAATTCTGGAGAATGACACAGTGGCCAACTGATTGGAAGTGACCAATCTAGATTCCAACACCAAAAATAAAGGAGACTTCTAACATAATTTGTTTTTATTGATTAATTTAAAACATGTATATAGCTTCCCATCTTATAACCAACTCTGGGTGGTTCCCAATCAAAAACAGTGTGCAAGCCATCATACAATACTTTTGATTTCACCTGCTAGCAAAATACCGTATTTTTCGGAGTATAAGATGCACCTTTTTACCCCCCAAAAGAGGGTGAAAACCTGGTGCGTCTTATACACCGAATGCAGCCCCACCCACCCAGCCACCCCCACCCTTTGGCCTCTGTCTTCCAGCAATTTACCTGCTTGCAGGAAAGAGGGAAGAGCCTGTAAAGCCAAGCAAGTCAGAAGCAGTTTCCCAATCTACAGCTGATTAGGTTTGCCACGTGAGAAAATGAAAGTGAAACTAACTACAAAGAGGCAAATAGCTGGGAGAGACATGCAGATTTTTATTTTTTGCTGAACTGGATGGAAGGGGGTAAGTGAATAACTATAAATGTCTGTAGAATGTTCAAATTATTAGACTTATTTTTTAAAGACTGCTTTATTATTGTTCTAGAGCCAGGGGTCTCCAACTGTGGCAACTTTAAGACTTGTGGACTTCAATTCCCAGAATTCAACAGCTAGCTTTGTTAGCTTTGCTGGCTGTGGAATTCTGGGAGTTGAAGTCCACAAGTCTTAAAGTTGCCAAGGTTGGAGATCCCTGTTAATCTAGACAACTTAACAAAATAAAGAAGCTTTTTAAAATAAATGCTTGCTCTGAAGAGGCCCTTGTATCTTCTTTTAAATAATAGAGAATAATGTATACTTCCAGAAATTTTAATTAATTTTAACAGCTCTGTACAAGTATAGTCTGAAATGTAACAGTGTCCTGTTTAGTATTAGAGTTTAGTTACCCTGGAGTAGATCTATTTAAATAATTGGGAAGAGTTAGTGTGATTACATTTAAGAAAACTTTCTGGCATAATGTACATTTCTCCAATTCTTTGCTATTTCTATGAGTCAAGCACACATGCACAGAAATACACAGCAAACAGTGTATATCATCTGTGCTGTTTGCTGTTTGCTGTTTGGCAAATTGCTTGGAGGCAAAGGCCTTTTTCCCTTGTTTTCCTCCCCCAAAACTAAGGTGTGTCTTATACTTCAGTGCGTCTTATACTCTGAAAAATACGGTAATTCAACACATTAGAGGCCTACATAGAAAGAGATGCCAGATGTTCATGCTGAGATGGACATGTTAACTATCGAACTGAAAAGACAAAAGGACTCAGAATACTATGACGTATGGACAAAATGGTATGATTGGACCAAAAAAAGAAAGAAAGTTGGACAGACAATGTGAGACGAGGACGCAAGATCTTATAAATATGAGTAAGTAATGTATAAATTATACAAATTTAATAATAATGTACGAATATGGGTGTAGATCTGTGTAGAAATGTTACGATGTTTAAAATGGAAAAATTAATAAAGAAATTTAAAAAAAAGAAAAAGAAAGAGATGCCAGATGTTCTGGCTATCTTTAGAGAAAAAAAAGGGAGGAATGCAAGACATTGCTGATGTATGCAGGATCATTGAGAAAGCCAAAGAATATTTAAAAAATAGATGTCAAAAACTGCTTCATCAATTGCAGAAGCTATGTAGGAATAATGTTGATGCCTTTGAACTGATGGTGTTGCAGAACAGAGAATACTGTGGGCAGCCAAGGAATGAACAGACGGGTCATCAAACAAATCTCATCCCCAAAATTCTCACTTGAGGCACAAATGATCAGGTTCAAATTATCCTACTTTGAATACATTATGCAAAGACTCAAATCTCTAGAAAAAGCTCTAATGCTGGGAAAGGTGGAAGGGGGGGGGAGAAAGAGATGAAAACGATGACAAGCAGCAAGTTGGATAGACTCAGTTACAATGGCGATGAGTGCAACATTGAAAGCTGAAGGACTAAGTTGGGGATGGAGAAAATCTATATGGTCTCTACCAATCTAAAACAACTTGATGATACGTAATCAGTTGATCATTCGTGATCAGTGTTTCCTAACCTTGGCAACTTGAAGATGTCTGGACTTCAACTCCCAGAATTCCCCAGCCAGCAAATGCTGGCTGGGGAATTCTGGGAGTTGAAGTCCAGACATCTTCAAGTTGCCAAGGTTGGGAAACACTGTTCGTGATCATAACATCTTAGTGAAGTAAGTCTTGATGGTGGTTGTGCTGGATTTGGTTGTGTAGTAAAGAGGTAACAAAGGCATTTCCCTGGAAAACTTAAAACATTCTGCATCTTTCTCCATTAAATGCAGATGATTCATTCCAAAGTCTGTTCAGAATTCTTGATTCCTTGAGTGTGTTTGTGTGTTTGTGCCTTCAAGTCAGTTTGGGATCCTTGGCAACTGCCTGGACATGTCCAAGCAGTTTTCTGGGGAACGTTTTCAGAAGAGGTTCACCCTCGTCTTCTCCCAAGGGCTGAGAGAGACAATGACTGGCCCGAAGTAAAACAATTGCTTTTATGTCTAAAGCACAAGTAGAACTTACAGTGTCCTAGTTTCTAGACTTTAGGCACTACAGCAAATTGACTGTCTGACTTCTTGTTGAGTTTGCAAAATTATAAGTCAAATTTAGTCAAATCTTCTAGTCAAATTGCATGTTCCTGCAAATTATTTCTAAATGAGAACAATACAAAACTTACAGTGTATAAAATGGTTCTTTGATGAAGAAACCGCTGAAGTTTTATTTTATTTTATTTATTTATTTTATTTGTCAAACATGTACAGGATAGCAGTTGTTTGTATAAACATAACATAAGTTAAAAAAAGTACCGATAAAAGACGACAGTAGGACAGGGACGATAGGCACAGTGGTGCGCTTCTGCACGCCCCTTACAGACCTCTTAGAAATGGGGAGAGGTCTACTGTACACAGTCTAAGGTTAACGTTTTTGGGATTTGGGGAAGAAACCACAGAGTCAGGTAGTGCACTCCAGGCATTGATCCCTCTGTTGCTGAAGTCGTATTTTCTGCAGTTGAGTTTGGATCGGTTTTTGAGATGGCCAGTGGAGGCAGTTGTATTGTATGTATTTATTTAACTTATTTCTCAATCCCTGACTTCCTTCCACTCATAAATTGAAGCATCCCTCTCATTATGATGCACCCAACACCCCCCCTCCCCTCCCCTTCATCTTCCTTTCCAATCTCCAGCATTCTGGGAATCTTCAAAAATTATCTCAGCGAAATCCTAACTTCTATCTCAGCTCAGATGTAATCCCAACATGTTATATGTGTCTGAAACATTTGGAGGGCCTGCAACAACGCATTAAAATAATTCAAAGACTTGGCCCCAAAGATAAATCCTGTGCCATGCGCTGAGGGGTATAAAAAAAAGAGATCTCCCTTTGATCTCCTGCCAGAGGAAGTGAGCTCCAGTGTAAGGTCCTTAGATGAGGATGTTGTGCTTGCACAGTTGTCCAGTGTTCTCACCTCTAGACTGACAGCTAAGCACATGATAGCAGTCTTCTTCCCACCCAGGAACTAATGGCCTGGCTGAGTGATTTGTCTAGGCACTTAAATCGGCCCCAAGTAGGATGCAGGGAGAAAAAGAAAGAAATTGTACTCTGATAAGATAATCGTTCCAGTAAATTAACATTTAGAGCAGGCCACTAGATCTCAGCCTCCCTCCTCCTCCACCTCCTCCTCCTCCTCCTCCTCCTCCTCCTCCTCCCCACCATCAATGTTATTTAAGGGGTGCAACTTGAAACCAGAGTAATGTGCCATGTGTACAGCTTGTAGAAGTGGCAAGCAAGACCAAATCTGACAAGCTCGGGCAAGACTGGCTGATCCTCACACATGCGTTATGGTTTGCAGACTGGACACCCACCAGGTACAGTTAAATCCTAGACCGGACTTTCATTCTACACTCCATGCAAGGAACGATGAATCTGATCTTATAAAGTTATGAGGGCCAGCTGCTGGGACTATCTCACGTATGCGGCAACTGGAATCAGGAATGCATGCCCAGGGTTCCTGAAATGCCAGGGGAGCATAATCCTGAACTTCCTGAGTTACAGCAATGCCATTGTCATTCGTTCCCATGCATATTCTCAATTGGCGTCGCAATATAGGTTGTTCATGATTTGTCATGTATGGATGCTTGCTCCCCTTCCCCTGGAGCTTCCCAAAAAGCCATAACAATTAGACTATGTGACTTGATTTGAATTTGTGTTTCCATTAATAACACTCAGGGCAGTTTCTTTCTTTCTTTCTTTCTTTCTTTCTTTCTTTCTTTCTTTCTTTCTTTCTTTCTTTCTTTCTTTCTTTCTTTTTCTTTCTTTCTTTCTTTCCTGCCTTCCTTCCTTCCTTCCTTCTCTTCTTCTTCTTCTTCTTCTTCTTCTTCTTCTTCTTCTTCTTCTTCTTCTTCTTCTTCTTCCTCCTCCTCCTCCTCCTCCTCCTCCTCCTCCTCCTCCTACTCCTACTACTACTACTACTACTACTACTACTACTACTACTACTACTACTCCTTCTCCTTCTCCTTCTTCTCTCTTCCTCCTACCTTAACCTCCCCCGCCCCCCGGCCAATTCATATTCTGGTCTGTTGCCATAAGTAGCATTGGTCATGAATCTTTGACTGGATCAAACTGGTTAATGACTGTGGATTATTGAATAATTGATTTTGCCTTTTGCTATAGACTGAAAGTTGTTTCAGTTATAGAAAGGACCAGGAGCATTTCTTGCCAGGCTGTTACCAAAATACCTTTGATTTTTCATGATCTCTGCCTGCATTCTAGACCATGGTGGTTAATTTTTACCAAAGGCTCGGTCTTGTACTGGAGGGAGAGGGGTAGTCTGGGGAAAAATTTCCCCCCTTTCTGCTGTCTGAATATTGGGGGGGGGGTTGTACATGGGCGTAACATTCCTGTTGCTGCATTAGCATAAGGCAACACACAGTTTGATGCTGTCATTTAATTCTGATCTTGTGGACAGTCATTTCAAGTTACAGATCATGTCCTTTGTGGTTGTTTCTCTGTATGTGTCTAGATTCTAGCTTGCTTTTCAGAATATCATTACAACCCAGTGTAGAATATACAGCAAATACAGAACCTGTATTGTTTCTGTGAGATGGGCAGCCATATAAATACAATTATATAAATGCATAATTGGTAGAAGAAAGGAAAAAAAATCTAATACACGTCTATTAGCAGGGTGCGTGAATGGGGAAATGCACATTTGGAGGGTGGGTGTGGAAGCCAGTGAATGGATCTAATCGAGGCACTTGAAGGAGGGAGAGACCTTTAGGTATAAATAAATCAACAGATACCGGTACAAAGAAGTGTTATTTTCATCAGTACTGATTGTAAAACCTAGGTTCCAGTTAATAAATATATGATTTATTAAATTATTTATTTATTATTTATTACATGCTTGTAATATTACATTTATATTCAATCATGTTTTACTGTTTAAACTTTGCTTATAATCATATATGCTTGACAAATAAAACAAATACAAAAAAAATGCAAAATGATTTTTAGAAGTGTTTTGTGGATTAAATGCTGGAAAGGCATTCTTTAAAAAGCTTCTAGACCAGGGCCAGATTTTAGAATCAGTCATTGCATCTGTTCATTTTCATTATTACTTGAGCCATCTATGTGCCCTAAATGCCCATTGTAAGTTTTGTTTCATATAATCTAAAACTGCAGTTCTTTTATAGCTTTATAAACATTCTATTCATTTGGAATTCATTGCTTTCTGTATAATTCTTACCTGTTACTTTGAACAGATAGAAGTTAATATTATTACAGGTCATGGATCTTTACTTTAAAAGCTACTTCTTTTATATTATGGTATACAGTAACTAACTGTAATGTGTAATTGAATCAATTGTTATTTTATTCTATGGCGGTACTGCACATAGTAATTATAACAGCACAATAAATGAAAATTATTTGACTACATTTCTACAGCTACTTATTTCACATATATTCCAAGTGGCTGTTAATCTAAAATGTCCTCTCCTACAATAAAAGACCATAGGAAGATGTTGAATGTTTTCTGGATACGTTGGGGAAAAATAATGTAAGGATGTCTATTATATATACCCGGTCAGAACTCTACTGAAGTAGCTGCCTGTACATCCACGGTTAAGAATTACAGTTTTTATCTCTGATGATGGCTAGCTGAAGTCAGAAAGCTTGAAAGTTCTGGGGTAGGGCACTGAATGCATCGAGTGCGATGAGTCAAACAGGGATCAGCAGAGGAAAGCAACAAAGAAACTTAATGATAGGCTAAATCGGGCTGATTAATTTTGCCATCCATCGTCATCCTGCGGAAGCACATATGCGCGTGCCAGGGGCTCACAGGGACATAAGTGGAATAGCTGGACCAGGAGCCGGAGATGAAAATTTGGACCGGATGAGGATCAAGAAAATGCAGAATAGATGCAGAGAAAGGAATCGCACCAAGAAGCCTGGGGAGACAGGGTTCAGGGCAGAAGGGGGATTGGGAAGGGGACAATTAGGAAGAGCACAGTAAAAGGCAAAATGATATGGGTACAGACCATGGTAGGGTTTGACAACTAGGTTGACCAAAATTGTTGCTCTGCTTTCTTTTCAGTGAGAAGAATGTAGTTAATTCCCAGAAGGCAATAATTAAAGAGACGAGATCCCAAAAAGTTATTCCCAAATGAGTTTAACAGAAGAATAAAAACGAAGGGCAATTTTTGGTAATACCTAGCCTACTTGTAGCCCTGTTCCACCGCTTGTGGATGTCTAGAAAGGTGAACATGTTGGGAGAAATATCCAGGTCCAGTTCCAAGCTGGGAGAAAGGCAAAATGGAGACAAAATGGAGACTGGAGGCTGATTGGAAAGAGGGTCCATTTATTGATGAAGCAGAAGCACATGGGTGGTTTTGGCACAGCTGACCACATGGAGTTGAGAGTGGGGGGGGTATTTATATCTTCTCTTGGGCTTTGCACTTGAACTTCCTGTTCCTGTGCAAGAACATGTATTCTATTGGCTGTTGACCATGGTGCCATGTACAAATACTAGGAGTTTGTCTGAGCTTAAGTTTGGTTGAAGGTTGGCTGATACAATGAAGGGGCTTGTTGGGCAATTCCTATTGTGGCTGAAGGCTAACCCTACCTTTGTTCAGAGCCAGACCTTAGGCAGTAATGGATTACCAAATCTGCATTTCTAAAACTGCCCCAGCTCAATATCTGCTTGGGGGGGGGGGCAGACAGGGAGCTGAGGCTCTGAGTTTCTGTCTCCCTTAAAAATTTTATTTCTTTTTTAGGGGAAATATTTTATCCTTTTCAGCTTGGCTAAGCCAGATCCGTGCGGACAAAACTCAAAAACTCACGATCCAATCCCTGGTGATGTGATGTAATTATTTATTTATTTATTTATTTATTTATTTATTTATTTATTTATTTATTTATTTATTTATTTATTTGTTTGTTTGTTTATTTGTTTATTTGTTTATTTATTTATTTATTTATATTTTTATTTATTTATTTATTTATTTATTTATTTATTTATTTATTTATTTATTTTTATATTTATTTATATTTATTTATTTATTTATTTGTTTGTTTGTTTGTTTATTTGTTTATTTATTTATTTATTTATATTTTTATTTATTTATATTTTATTTATTTATTTATTTATTTATTTATTTATTTTTTATATTTATTTATATTTATTTATTTATTTATTTATTTATTTATTTGTCAAACATGTACAAGATAGCAGGTATAGGTATAAACATAAATATAAGTTCAGATAAATGAGAACAATAGGACAGCAAGACAGGGATGGTAGGCACGATGGTGCGCTTATGCACACCCCTTACAGACCTCTTAGGAATGGGGTGAGGTTGACAGTAGACAGTCTAAGGTTAAAGTTTTTGGGGTTTGGGAAAGAAACCACAGAGTCGGGTAGTGAATTCCAGGCATTGATCACTCTGTTGCTGAAATCGTATTTTCTGCAGTCGAGTTTGCAGTGGTTTACATTGAGTTTGTATCTATTGTGTGCTCGTGTATTGTTGTGGTTGAAGCTGAAGTAGTCATTGACAAGTAGGACATTGTGGCAGATAATTTTATGAACTACATTTAGATCAGTTCGAAGGCGACGTAGTTCTAGGTTGTCTAAGCCCAATATTTCAAGTCTGGTGGAATAAGGTATTCTGTTGCAAGCGGAGGAGTGGAGGACTCTTCTCGTGAAATATTTTTGGACTCTCTCGATTGTATTAATGTCCAAAATGCAGTGCGGGTTCCAGACAGGTGAGCTGTATTCCAGAATTGGTCTAGCGAATGTTTTGTATGCTCTAGTTAGCAGTGTAATATTGCCAGAGAAGAAGCTACGCAAGATTAGATTGACAACTCTTAGCGCCTTTTTGGCAACGTTGTTACAGTGGGCTTTGGCACTTAGGTCATTAGATATGACTACTCCCAGATCCTTTATTCTTGCTACAAGCCAGTGCTCAGTCCACGCCACACCATAACAGGATAAAGTCAGCGCTGATAGCATCTTCCTCTCAGCACTTTAAATAACATTTTGAATTACCCCCTCCACCAAACCACCATCCAGCGCCCTAGCCCTCCCCCTCTCAGCTGTTCATCGGCTCGAAGTTCCTTCCACCTGCCCTGATACAAACAACCCACTTTCACCGCGCGCCAGCTTGTGATGTCATGCGCCGTCACCAGGGAGCTGCGTCGGTAGCGTCCCTCGCCTCTCAAATTGTCCCGTGCTCTGTGCTTCTCCGATCTCCATGTGTTTGCCGAGGGATTTTCCTGCTCCCCCCAGAGGTGTGTGTTGAGCCCTGGATTGAGGCTTGACAATCCTGCCTTTTTAAATATTTCTCAAAATATTTCATTCTTCTAGGAGAGGGGTGGGTGCTAACTTTCTACAAACCCAAAGAAGACCTGCCATTGGACTGTACAAATTCGCTTCTTCGAATGTTGAGAACACGAGACAAAGACACCCTTCAAGGCAAAAGTAAAAGGCCAATCTAGACGGGAAATTGGATCCGAAGCAATAATAAATTTGAAATTTGCATTTCTTTTGGAGGACTTTTGAACAACTTTTATCTCTTTCAGAAAAGTAACTAGAGATATGGTCAGGAAATGTAAAAAAACCTAATAGGATTGGAGTAGGGGGAGCTGGTGGAGAGGACAGTGAAGGGCAAAAGAAATATGCAAGCTGCCAAAACACAATCAATATCCTAGGCAGAGACAAAAACTCTGAAGGTGATCTGAAGTGTGCAAAAAAAGAGAGTTATCATTGAAACTAACACTGCTGTCCCGCTGAAGTACACTAGAGGGCGCTAGTTATCCACAATATCTTTGGGCTTTGCCTAGGTAAGACCATTTTTTAGCTCTTCATGTCATTTCGTAACAGGGTTCACATGAAATAGATCTGTGAATCCAACACATAATAAATTCAGTAACTGCCACATAAAAAGCCAATGTGTCCCACAAATTTGAATGAATCTTGAGAACTAATGCTTGTTAATGAGAACAGAGTTGCATCTATGTGGGCATCAGGTTATCATGCTTTGTATTCATAAAGTAAAGGTAAAGGTTCCCCCACACATATGTGTTAGTCGTTTCCGGCTCTAGGAGTGGTGCTCATCTCTGATTCTAAGCTGAAGAACCAGCAATGTCAGAAGACGTCTCTGTGGTCATGTGGCCGGCATGACTAAACGCCAAAGGCGCATGGAGTGCTGTTACCTTCCCACTGAAGTGGTCCCTATTTTTCTACTTGCATTTATTTACGTGCTTTTGAACTGCTAGGTGGGCAGAAGCTGGAACAAGTAACGGGAGCTCACTCCATTACATGGTGCTAGGGATTTGAACCGCTGAACTGCCGACCTTCGGATCGACAAGCTCAGCGTCTTAGCCACTGAGCTAGCACAGACCAATAGAAAGAAAAGTGCCATGGAGTTCCCTGTATAGATACCAACCTCCTTCCTAGAAAAATGAAAAATGTCAATATTATGATCGTTGGCCCCTTTTTATCCAATCCTCTCTTGGGTCGTTGCTTCTTCATCTCCTGCAATACACACCCTATAGTTTCAGCATAGTTTCATCCTCAAAATCTGCTCTAGAGATTAAGAGCCTTGGGAATAAGCATAAAGGCAGAAGGACAATAGGAAAGGAAGAATAAGGTCAATCAAAGATTACTTCTGTGCCATTGGATTCTACTGTTGGAAGAAATATCCATCTGGTTCAGTTCCAAGTGGGGAGAAAGACACTGGAAACATGGAGGCTGATTGGAAAGATGGTTTATTGATGGACAATGGACATGGGTTTGAGGTCTTGGGCAGCTGACCACATGGAGTGGAGAGTGAGAGGTATTTATACCTTCTCTTGGGCTTTGAACTTGAGCTTCCTGTTCCTGTGCAAGAATATGTATTCTATTGGCTGCTGTCAGAGTCCCATGGGGCTCTGCAGGGGTCATAGCTGAGTGACGGAGTGAGAATAAATCTCACAGAGGCGATATAGATCTTTTCCCCGGAATTCAGACGTTAGAAATGAAACCGCAGTTTAAAGTTCTAATTAAAATATTTATTTTGGTACAAAAACAATAAATTCTAATTAATTACATGTCTGATATAAAATGTGACTTCTCTCATTGGAAGTCAGAAGAAGAAGGATAGAACGGAGATTGGAATGCACACATGCGTACAAGAACATATCAATCACGTGCTCAGGAATGAACCATTATATTAAATAGGGATGCAGCTCCCTGCATATACATGTAACAGGCAATAAATCACACCGTGACACTGAGGTTGTCTGAGATACCTTTGGTAGAACCTTGCTGGGTGATGCAATGTCCTTAGGAAATTTTGAAATGCAGTGAGCCCTGCTGCTAGATGGGTAGAGGGCTAATCCTATCACGTCCTGAGGGGTCATGTCTTAATCCCATCACCCTGGAGCTGGAGGTCTTTTGTCTTGTAGACAGACTGGCCCAGTCTTTCTTAATGTGCACCAAAATATCTGCTGGAGGCAGGGAGCTGGGTTTCTGGATTTCTTCTTCCTTTAGGATTTTTATTTCTCTTTTAGGGGAAATATTTTATCCTGCCTTTTTAATATTTCCTAAAACATTTCATTCTTCTAGGAGGGGTGGGTGCTAACTTTCTACACTACCTTAAGGCTGGTTTCACACATGGACTTTTACAGCCTTTCACTATATTATCTTTTTTCACAATGGGGAACTATGTTTTTTTCTTTTGATTGAGACAGTTTTCACTGCCTTATATTGCAACCAGCATAAAGAGAGTTTGGAGTTTCTTTTGACTGAGAGACTCAGTTAACCCACCGCCAATCCTTCAGATAGTAGAAAACTACACTGGCATAATACTTGCTACCTCTCTGCTGATCCATATATCCTGCTACAGGAAGGATGCTCTCTATTAGCTATGTGCAGATCAAGTGAAAAAAAAGAAAGGCTTGTGGATTTCTCTGGCTTTGTTTCTCTCCTATCTTGTCAAAAATCGCCAGCTGGCAAAAAAACATATACCGTATTTTTCAGAGTATAAGACGCACCTTTTTCCTCCCTAAAAGATGCTGAAAATTTGGGTGCGTCTTATACTCCGAATGTAGCTTTTTTCGAAGCTTTTTTTCCCAGCCCTAAAGAGGTGCTAACGATCTTCCCAGCTTCCTACTCCTTCCGAAGAAGGTTTTTTCCAGCCCTAAGTCTTTGCAGACTTGTTTTCATTCCTACTCCCTCTGAAAAAGGTCTTTTCAGCCCTAATGAGGTGCTAATGATCTTGCTAATGATCTTACCGGCTTGCAGCATTTTTTTATTCCTACTCGCTCAAAGTAGTTTTTACCAGCCCTAAGTCTTTGCAGGCTTGTTTTCATTCCTACTCCCTTGAAGAATATTTTTTTCAGCCCTAACCAGGGGATAAAATAATGTGCTGAAGCTGAACAGACTAAGGACGCTAGCCAGATGAATAACTGATAGGTAGATTTCCCCCCCTATTTTCCTCCCCCAAAACTAAGGTGCATCTTATACTCTGAAAAATACGGTAACAGTCCTAACCAAGATAGGGGATAGTGGATAGAAGCAGGTTTCGGCACATTGTTAGACCAATAGCCTTAGCTGTTAATCAAAATCTGCTCCAAATTATTCATAAGCTACTGGTAGCCAATTTCCAGATCTGGAGAGGGTGGCAGGAAAATGAGGACCCAATGGTTTTCCTGCCAAGTCTCTGACCCCATAGATCCCATGACATTGGAGATCTGGGCAGTAAGGAGCCAGTTCTCCATGTTTCACCTGCCTCTTCCCCCAACCTGGTGATTACTACAGAGCCCTCCCACGAAGTCAGCTGTTTTCTAATGTAGGAAGTTAGCACTCACCCCTCTCCTAGAAGAATGAAATACTTTGGGAAATATTAAAAAGGCAGAATATTATATTTCCCTAAAGGAGAAATGGAGAAACATACTCTTGGAGACAGAAAGCAGCCCCCAAGTCTTTCTTAATAGTCCCCAGCAGATATTTCGGTGCCCATTAAGAAAGATTGGGCCAGCCTATTCAGGCACCAAACTAAGGAGGCCACCTTTTAGAAATGCAGATTTGGTAATCCATTCAAGACAGGGTATTTTGAAACAAAGGCAGAATGGTAGGATTAACCCTCACTCAAGATCCAACAGAGGACGAAAGCCATTAAACCACAATAGGAATTGCCCAGCACCCTTTCAGAGCAGTCCAAACTTCAACCAAACTTAGCTCAGACAAACACCTAGGATTTGCATTTCCCTCCTTTTGCCTATAGAGCCAGCTATGACCTTTACACAACCCCTACATGACCCCATAGGAATCTGACAACAGCCAATAGAATACATGTTCTTGCACAGGAACAGGAAGCTCAAGTGCAAAGCCCAAAGAAGGTATAACCCCCCATTTCATCTCCATTTTGTCAGCTACACCAGAACCATAAATGCTAGTGGTTCTGTTCATCATTAAACCATCTTTCCAATCAGCCTCCATGTTTCCAGTGTCTTTCTCCCAGGTTGGAACTGAACCAGATGGATATTTTTCCCACACTAAGATTCTTCTAAATCTTTTACATACTTTCCTAAGATTACTGTGTTCCAGTCTGGGTGGGGATCTGATTTTTTAAAATAAAGTAATTGACATGACTTAAGAAGTATAATGTTTAAAATCTCCTTCCGTATTGTATGGTACATGATTTTAACTTTCCCCCTCATTTTTCGGTTTAAAATCAAGTACCGCAGCTATCTTTGGTCAAGAATAATGTTTTCATAAGTAAAGCTAATCAAATCAAAATATTGATAAAGCTTCTCAATATTGTGAGCAGACTTTATTTATTTATTTATTTATTTATTTGTTTGTTTGTTTGTTTGTTTGTTTGTTTGTTTGTTTGTTTGTTTACTTACTTACTTACTTACTTACTTACTTACTTACTTACTTACTTACTTACTTACTTACTTACTTACTTATTTACTTACTTACTTACTTACTTACTTGTCTAATTTATATAGTCACCCATCTCTAAAACAAGTGACTCTGGGTATAAGAAAAAAAATATTTTTCAGCTTACTTTAAGAAATAGGACTTATTTTATTCAGTGTAAGGACATTTCATGTCCTCAGTGAAAGGAATAAAATAACAATCAATAAATAAAATACAAAATAAAATAAAAATGGAACATGATAGTTGCTTTTTAGGAGTCTCATGGATTTCCGCATAGCTGTTATTCGGTGATCAAAGTTACAAGATGGTTTTCATAGTAAGAGATAGCTTAAATACATTTTTAAGATTAGCTAACTGAGAAGGTGGCTTCATGCCCAACTATACTTAGGCTTGGCATCTTGTATCACTTGAACAGACTTTTCATGAGTGCAACTCTACTAACCCTCAAAAGCAAAGTGAAGTGAAATAACCCACCAACTTTGCTTCCTTTTTGGCGGGGGTCTCTTTGTTTCAGCGAAATGATTCAGTTGAACTAGCATCAAATCAACGCATTCCACTGAAGTTTTTATGACTTGAACACTCCAGAGTTCATCTCTGCATCTGAGGAGTGGTACACAGGCAGATCCATGTATATTTCTAAGGAACAACATAGAGATGGTTTCCCTGTGCCTTTTCTTCTGGGATCTGCTCCCTCCCCCCAATGTTTTCTGGGGGCTGCTGTACTTTTCAGTCCAAGTCAGTAGCACGACGAACCGTTGCTACTGGTCCGTGCGTGCACTCGTGCGTGCGCGTGACGCTTCTGCACATGCTCAGAAGCATCCCGGGTGAGTGGGTGGAGCCTCCCGCCACCGCCCGTCACAGAACCGGGCCGAACCGGGAGCAACCCACCGCTGGTCCAAGTCCTGCAGGATCCAATCTGGGCCAGTCACCAGGAATCTTCCAAACTTTCTCGGAACATTCTGGTAAGAGAGAAGTTCCAGCATGAGGGTGAGATCCAGCATGAGTCTGAAAGCTTGGAAGACAAAACCTCAGGTCCCAGTGATTGACCCAGATTGGATCCTGCAACATTATCCTGGGACACGTATATTCGCCTTCATAAGTCCTATATTCTGCTAATATGACTTGGTTCAGTGATTTTGAGATCAGACAAGGTGAGTTAGGTGCTGCCTGCCATCTGCTGAGAGCTGCTCAGCTATAACAGATGATTTAAAAGCTCAGATTGCAATAGCAATAGCAATAGCACTTTACTTATATACCGCTTTATAGTGCTTTACAGCCCTCTCTAAGCGGTTTACAGAGTTCAGCATATTGCCCCCAACAATCTGGGTCCTCATTTTACCGACCTCGGAAGGATGGAAGGCTGAGTCAACCTTGAGCCTGGTGAGATTTGAACAGCTGAACTGCTGAACTAGCAGTCAGCCTGCAGTCGCAGCATTTAACCACTGCACCACTTCAGCTCTTGAAGTACCACTGCAGCACTCTGGGTACCCTTTTTCCTCATCTAAGAGCTGAAGTGGTGCAGTGGTTAAATGCAGCCATTGCAGGCTGACTGCTAGTTCAACAGTTCAGCTGTTCAAATCTCACTAGGCTCAAGGTTGACTCAGCCTTCCATCCTTCCGAGGTCGGTAAAATGAGGACCCAGATTGTTGGGGGCAATATGCTGAACTCTGTAAACCGCTTAGAGAGTGCTGTAAAGCACTATGAAGCGGTATATAAGTCTAAGTGCTATAAGTGCTATTGCTAAATCCATTTAGAGTAAAGCTTCAGAGAATATTTTTAGACTACACTAAGAAAAAATGGGGGGCAACATTCCCTCAGATACTTTGGTCGCAAATTGCAAAGAGCTATATAGATTAAGATGAGCCTGTTGATTGGGGACCATCACTAAACAAGGAAAAACAGTTGACATAACTTAATAGAGTTAGGAAATGATATTGACATTGGCATTGACAAAATCACCATCAGTCAATTTCAAAATTTTTCTTGGAACAGCTTACATCCTGCATTGGTACCTTTAACACCAATAAAAAACAACAGCTGCCTATTCCAGGTGTTGGGAAGGATTTGATAGATGGATAAAAATGCCAAAGCCAATCTAAACATCTGACTCACTATACGACCAACCACGATAATAATCATGCCCTCCATGTATGCCCACTTGTTATGAAGGGCTTATGATGCTCTGATGAAGTTGAGAGCTATGCTGCCATTCTACCTGAAGGGTCACCCATGCCAGACAAGTCAACCCATTTAATGTGGTGAGAAAACAGGGAAAGAATCTTATACTGGAAGGGTCCCCAACCCCCCAGGCTGCAGCCCACTACTGGGCTATGGCCCATTCAGAACCGGGCCATGGAAGTGGTGAGTGAGTACACTTGCACAGCTCCACTTGCTGTCCAGCAGGTGGGCAGGTGAGTGCACACGCACAGCTCCATTTGTGCAAGCCGCTTGAGGAAATGAAGTTGCACACTCATGCGTGCTTGCTTGCCACTCATGCAGAACCATCCCATCTCCCCTCTGCTGATCCGGAAAGCTGGAAAGGTTGGAGACCGTTGTTATACTGGATCGGTCATAGCCTGGATCAACAAGGACTGTGCCAGATGTTAGGGTTCCTGGGCATCTGTCAACAAGTGGGCAAGGCAACTCAGGAGCTATGGCTGAGCAATCAGGGCTTAGTCATGTAGGATTATCAAAAGAGAAGACCACAGAGAAGACAAAAGTAAATTGTGTTTGAAAATCCATTGAAAATTGTACTGTGTTTGAAAATAATAATAATAATAATAATGTTGTTGCTTCCATAGAGGCATAACCTTGACATGGTTCTGGGGTTTGCATGCTCGGAGGGAGATGAGAGCTATGCCAGAGGTTGACTCATATTGGGCAGATCTCATCAGACGAGCCAAATAATGTCTTTCCCATAAACATTATGAAAAAGATCTTAAATTTCAAACTCAGTGGTGGAAACACCATCAAGGAGATTAACACTTCTTCATAGAAGATGAAGTAACAGTCGATCACCTAGTTAATTGTTGCAAGGAGATCATACAGACCAACTACAAACAATGGCAAGACAAAATAGCAACAATGGTGCAAAATAGACAAAGCAATAGAAAATGAAGACACTAAAGTGCTCTGGGATGTTTGAATTCAACAGCTCAACAGACACGCACCTGCCGCATAACATCCTGGACTTAACAATTGTTGATAAGAAAGACAAAAAAGTCTGCGCATTGCAGGATCTGGACACAGCAGGAGACAAGTGAAATCACAAAATATAAAGACCTGCAAATAGAAGTAGAACAACTGTGGTAAAAGTATGTAAAGATAATAACAATAGTAATAGGTTCTTTGGGTGCAATCCCAAAACATCTGGAATCCCATTGGCATTGACAAAATCCCCACCAGTCAATGTTAAAAGACAGCTTTACTTGGAACAGCTTACTTCCTGGGACAATATTTTTAACACCATGAAACAACATTTGCCTATCCCAGGACCTTGGGAAGGACTCAATAGACAGATAAAAATACCAAATCCAGCTGAAAAATCTGGCTATGTGACCAACTATAATATGGCTGAAGAATTCTGATTCTGTATTCTTATTCTAAGCTTTTCTGCTTTCATTCATATATGTGTGTGTGTGTGTATAATGGGTGAGTCAAAAGATAATGTTATTTTCTTTATTTCAGGTGAAGTTTTTGATAAAAATACCTGAAAATTTTCCCAGTTATAAATGATTATATCATTTACGTTCTGAAATATTTTGTTTCTTACTTTTCAGGTTTTTAGACTCGCAAGGAAAATTCAAAATGGCTGCCCCCTTAGAGTTGCGTCAAAAGCAAAGAGCAGTGATTGAATTCCTTGTTGCTGAGGGGGAAAACCCCTGTGAACATTCACAGACGATTACAAAATGTGTTTGAGGACAATACTTTAGATTATAGGCCCCATGAAAGAGGGGTTGAGAGGCAAACATTATTCCAGTGACGAGGAAGTGAAAACTGCAGTGAAGAAGTGGCTCAAAGAACAGTCAACAAAATTTTACGAGGCAGGGATACATGCTCTCATTCGAAGGTGGAACATTGCTATTTAATTAATTTAATTTAATTTAATTAAATGGATTTGTATGCCGCCCAACTCCCTAGGGACTCTGGGCGGCTCACAACATATTCGGATCCATTTCGACAGTACAAATGCAATAAAATACAATAGTTAAAAACATATAACATATAAAAATTAAAAGAGTATCGTCTTCTATCGTATTCTATTGAGAGAAACGATGACTATGTTGAGAAGTAGGGATGTGATCCACAGAGGACCAGCTTCATTTTGATGTATGCTACATGTTCCTGTGTTGGTAATTATACCTGTCCTAAAGAAAATGGCATTATGTTTTGACTCACGTTTTGACTCGTACATACGTACATACACATTTTGAATAACAAGACTATTTGAGCTGACGTGAAGCCAATGCAATAATGCTTTCCAAAGTCTGCAAACAGCCGAATGGAAAACCCCTAATAAAGGGAGAATTGCGCTCAAGATAAAATCCACAATTCTTTCTTATGCACTAATTAATTTGTCAAGTTGTCTGGTTTGCCATTTGGAGATTAATTTCACTTGTTGCCCGGATGCTGTTTTTGCTTTGCTTTTCTAATCCATCTTTTCTCCTTCGTAGTATCTTTATTACCCTCTTCAGTCAAGTCTAATTTTAAATAGTTGATGCAAAGCAAGCTGCCCTCTGTAAGCTTTTCAGGAGATGGCATGATGCCCACTCTTGCTGCTAGTGGAATTTCACAAGACTTTAACGAGGAGCCAAAGCAAAATGGCAAAACACATGTTTTGCATGCTGAAGTTTCAATTCCCAGCATTTCTGGATCTGGATAAAAGCATCTCAAATAGCATTGCTGAGGTGGGAAAGATCCTACGTGCTCTCCTTGAAGCTCTCCTGATGAATTTTGCCACGGCTCCCATAATCCTTGAGCAGCAGCATCCCTGGAGAACATCAGGCTGGAGATAAGTGGAGTAGACGAGAATTAGAACTTCACGATATTAATTTTCTGTTGGATCAGCCGCAGAATATCTGGAGTCTAAGGCAAAATGCACTGGTGAATCCCCAAACCCCCACAACTTTATTTATTTTATTTATTTATTTGGTTTTCTTATATGCCGCCCAACTCCCGAGGGAATCAGGGCGGCGTACAGCAAAGAAAAAAATACAAGAACAACCAATAAACAATTGGATTAAAATCAGAATCTAAAAATTAAAAATTACAATATTAAAAACCATCCAACAACCAGACATACCCGGGGGAGAGTTGAGATGGGATTAAGCTCTACCCCCTGCCTGCAGGAAGAGCCATGTCTTAATGGCTTTTCGGAAGGCCAGCAGGGTGGGGATGGTTCGGGTCTCTGGAGGAAGTTGGTTCCAGAGCGTGGGGCCCGCCACAGAGAAGGCCCTCCCCCTAGGGCCCACCAGCCGGCATTGCTTGGCTGACGGGAGCTGGAGGAGGCCAACTCTGTGGGCCCTAACCGGTCGGAGGGAAGTATGAGGCAGAATGCGGTCCCGGAGATAGCCTGGTCCTAAGCCATGGAGGGCTTTAAAGATGATGATCAACACCTTGAATTGGACCCGGAGACTGATGGGCAACCAGTGCAGCTGGCGGAGTATAGATGTCACGTGGGTGTACCTTGGCACACCCACCACAGACACGCAGCCGCATTCTGCACCAACTGGAGTCTCCGGATACTCTTCAAGGGTAGCCCCATGTAGAGCGCGTTGCAGTAGCCTTACAGTCTAACCTTAGACTGTCTACTGTTGACCTCACCCCATTCCTAAGAGGTCTGTAAGGGGCGTGCACCATCGTGCCTACCGTCCCTGTCCTAATGTCCCCATTTATTTGTATCCATTTCATATATTCATAAACATGTTTATACTTATATCTATTATCGTATACATGATTGACAAAATAAATAAATTAAAAACGCAGAAAAATTATGAGCAACTCACTCCTACTGGTTCATGTTGACTTTTCTTATTCATCAGCCGAAAGGCTCAAAACTAGGAAGTCCCCCCTGGCACTTGCACAACATCTGCTCAAAAACGTTGACATCGATTGCTAATGGAAAGCCAAATGGGTTGATTCCATGCAAAAGGTTTTAGATTTATTAATAGAGTTCGAAGGGACCTTGTAGGTCATCTAGTCCAACCCCCTGCTCAAGCAGGAGTTCCTACACCCTTTGAGACAGATGGCAGTCCAGTCTCTCCTTGAAGGTCGCAAGTGTTGGGGCTCTCACGACCTCTGCTGGCAAGCTGTTCCACTGGTTGATCGCTCTCACCGTCAGAAATTTTCTCCTCACTTCCAGGTTGAATCTCTCCTTGGTCAGCTTCCATCCGTTGTTCCTTGTTTGGCCTTCTGGTGCCGGGCTTTGAACTACCACACAGCAATGGAGAATCCTGAATAAGATTTGCTCCTCACACAGCATCTGCTGGGACTCACTGTATAAATGGGGCATAGTATCCTCCCCTCAGTGTGACTGCAAGTTCCCACATTAAACTATGAATTACATCATGACTGGTCCAGTATCTAATTTTTTTCATGTAAACTATGTTGTGCTTCAATGGATAGATGGCCTAGACATTGATATCTCAATATAGATCTTTTTAATATTCATATTTTATTGTGTGTTTTTTTAATCCAGACAAAATGTATTGCAAGTCCATGTATAATATCATCATTATCATCATCATTTATTTATTTATTTATTTATTTCTACGCTCTTATAGGCCGCCCAATCCCGTAGGACTCTCCTTTTAATGACCCCATGATCCCTTGTGGGGTGGAGTCTGGGCAACTGAATGGAGCAGAGTGTTTACTGGCTGGATGCCCTTCCTGTCACCAATGCGGAGTTTTATTCAGCAGATAAATTCTCATTGTGGCCAGAGAGAAATATCTGCCTCTACCTAGGATCGAACTCACAGCCTCCTGATTGTGAAGCGAGAGCTCCACCACTAGGCCACCACACCACTCAAGTCCATGTATGATATGCCATGCCACTAAATAAATAAATATCTTAGTCTAGGATGCTGGACTATCAAGATGTCTCAATAAACAAGAGATTTATTTTTGTGTAAACCAGCTCAATTTTTGTGTCAACCAGTCCCATCTAATCAGGAGAGGTTTATTATCTTTGGAGTGTCTGTGCGCAACAATCAGATGATGACCACAAACTCGACTTTGAATGAGTTGGTACCTGTATGATATGTCTTATATTAAAATACTGTTCTAGGACATTTTCCTTTTCATGGGAAAGCTCAACATGTATTCTTTCTGCTGGCCATTGCAGACTTAAATGCTTTATAGAAGAGGGAATCCTATCAGGGTTTGCTTAGAGGGCATGGCATCTTCTTGATAGTTACCAAACATATAAATGAAACTCTTTCATGCTGTGTCATCAACAACTGTCTCAGCAAGTGAGCCATGAACCCTCTTCAACATGCTGGTGGCATTTTAAGATACAAGTGGCAGCTGGCTTATTGGATTTTTGAATCACTGTGCTCCATCAATAGGAAATCAAGACCACGACTTCCAGCCCTCCCTTAGACAGAGAAGCTGGCTAGGTCAGGGGTCCCCAAACTTGGCAACTCCAGCATAGCTGGCTGGAGAATTCTGGGAGTTGAAGTCCACAAGTCTTAAAGTTGCCAAGTTTGAAGACCTGTGGGCTAGGTGTCTTTGGACAGATTATTAAATTTCACCCAACCCACCTCATAAGATTGTGGTAGGGAAAAAAAGAAGGAATATTATATATACCACCTTGAGTTGAACAAAATATAGGTGGGATATAAATCTCATAACAACCTAACCTAACCTAACCTAACCTAAAACATAACGTAACGTAACATAACATAACATAACATAACACAACACAACACAACATCATAACATAACTAAGAGGTAGCATTTCTGCCAAACAGCAAGAGAGTTCTTGAAGTTTTTAATCTTGGGTTTCTTTTTTAATTGAGGAGTTGGAGCCAAAGATTCCACAAACATGCTGGGTTTTCTCAGTGACTATGCTAGTTGGAAGAGCCAGTTACAAACCTCATTTGGAAGAATTAATTATGAACTTAGCAGTGGGCTAATTCCATTCTGGCCACATGAAAAAAATGGATTCATTCACAGGATGCTCATGAAAACAAAGACTCAAAAACAAAACTTCCCACCCTTTACTAAGCGTTCGTTTCAGATGGAAGTATTTGATGCCTTCTAAGAAAATAAATTTTCTGCCTCAATTCTACAGAGCCTGACATACAACCGAGTCCAATTCTTATTCAGTGCAACTGAGTATATTTTATTCCTTTGGGAAAAAAGATGTTGGAAGGTCTGCTTTGTTGTTTCTGTTCAATCTTGTAATTATTTGAAAAACGTAAACTTATTTTATTGTTGTTTGAGAAGAGGAAGTAGATGTTTTGTCCCCCCTTGTTGACTTCTGAAATGATTTTATACTTTTAAATGCCAATTAACAGGTGACAGAAATGCTGGTCCTTACGAGGAGACCCATGTCTGCATAACAGGCCAAGCATTTGGATGATCCCAACCCCCCCCCCAGCATAAATATCGTGGCGTTTGAACCCCCTGAGACCTGTGGAGTTTACAAGTATGCTGTCAAGATCCTCTCTGTTGAGAGAGCCCTTGAAGTACTGCCAAAATGCGAGGGGATTCCGGCACTTTTATGTGCTCGCAAACACCGGTCTTGCCGTCAGATGCCAACTCTCTCTGCCCTCCAAACGTGGGTGTGAATCTCAAACATTGAGCTGACATTCCAGGGTGGAATGCGAGAGCGCCTGCCTGCCCAGTGATGCCAAAACAGCAGGTGACGCTGGCTCAGACTGGTGAGAGGAGAGAAGTAGCTTGCTGGCTTCTTGTTACATGTCCTCAGGATTTTACAGGATGGAATTAGGGACAGAGGAACAGATATAAAATGAGGTTACAAAATCCGGATGTCCAGATCAAATTGAGATGGGTGTAAGGGATAGGGTTATAGGCCTGGGCCATGATAACATAGCCCCCAGCGGCGGGACCATATCCCCTTGCATCTGACTTTAGATTATCCCAGGATGAATTGCATTGCAGGACAGGCATCCAAAACATGTCTCTCTTGAGATGGGGTGGGGGGTGGGTGGGGAGAAAGTGGGGAGAGGAGGGGCCAGTGTGTCAGAAAGGTGAGAAGAGGGCAAATGGGTCCATACAATGGAATTTCAAAGTGGATGAGCAAAGCAATTCCTTATTTTTTAAAAAAACAAAGAAACCCTACCCAACCCTACTTGAAGACACTCTTTTAGCCTAGCTTCTTCTTTCTTGTCTGAAAAGATAAAATCTTTATCTGGTCAGACTGAACTCCTGGTGACTTTGTGGAAATCTGCATGTTCTTTCCTTGGAAGTGGATTGCCACTGCCATCTTCTGGAATGTCTTATTGACTTCCCCGTCTAACCCTCAGCCTTGATATTTCTGGGCCTTCCAGGACTAAGATCCTAAGTCTAGCCCTATTTCATTTTGTGGAATCAGCCAAGGTCATAATGGTTCAGAGATGTAAGCAGTTTTTAAAGATATTTTAAGGCTATTGGGAACTTACAAAAGTATAAAAATTTGTAGAGGTTGTCAGTCATCCAGGTCATGTTTGCCCCCAAAGATGCTTTTTCAGGAGCAACTGGACTTCCTTGTTTTTTCTTTTGAAGACGTTTCGCTTCTCATCCAAGAAGGAGCTTGGTGAAGAAGCTTCTTGGATGAGAAGCGAAACATCTTCAAAAGAAAAAAACAAGAAAGTCCAGTTTTCTTCTGAAAAAGCACCTTTTGGACATTATGAAAGTATACTTTGATTTCCTGTCGATAAAAATCAGCAGGTTTGCCAATTCCCTTGGTAAGATCTTGGAATTCCTTTAGGAGATGTAAAGAGAGAGCTTGAGGCCACACTACTCATGTTTATAGGATTGCAACTTTATTAATTATTCCCATTTCCTTATGCCACTTTTTACTTGTACACTCCTTGCTGTAGTTGTATGGAGCACATACCGGTATAAATAACCTGCCTCCCATGAAGTTGAACCAGAGATTGACTAGGTATTGTAGGACACCTACAAAAAGGAGAATAATATTGCACCTTTAATGGTTATGCAGAAGAGAGAATTTCAGCAGGTTGACTTTGCATAATTGAGCATGACAAATAGCACTTAGACTTATATACCGCTTCATAGTGCTTTGCAGCCCTCTCTAAGCGGTTTACAGAGTTCAGCATATTGCCCCCAACAATCTGGGTCCTCATTTTACCGACCTCGGAAGGATGGAAGGCTGAGTCAACCTTGAGCCTGGTGAGATTTGAACAGCTGAACTGCTGAACTAGCAGTCAGCTGAAGTAGGTTGCAGTGCCGCTTTTAACCACTGCGCCACCTCGGCTCTTATCTTGGCTGAGATAAATCTGCTTTCTTGAAACTAGGATCTTCTAAGCATGTTGGGATTGCAGCTTCCAATGTGGAAATCATGCTTTCAACACACCAGAAGGGTGCCAGTTTGAGGAAGTCTATGTGAGTTGGACAAATGATCTTATTTAACGCAAGTCAGCATCCTGCATCACTAACTGTTAATTTGTACACAAGATGTTCCTAACTGAATATTTATAAAATGCAACATCATCTCAGCCATGAGGCAGGGTACCTTGAGGAATAGTGTAATGACAGATATGTGTACAAATATGTATATAAATATGCCCATATACATTTCCTTAGTTACCAATCTATTATGATGAAGTCAGGTGAAGCCTGCTTTGACTGCAATGTTTTTTAAATTAAGCAAAAATTGCTGAACATCTTTCTTGAGCACAAAAACTTTCCCTGGTTTCTTTTCTTTTTAAATGGTTTGTATTGAATTTTATACATTTAAAATCACAAATTCACTTTTACAGCTGTCCATTATCAGTGAGTTTAAATCAATGAGTTTAAAGCCTTCAATGTCCTGAGCATTTTATGAAATAATAAAACTAAATGCAAAATGTATTGGGAAGGACCATAATTTAATCAATCAGAATGGAGCTGGCAGGGACCTTGGAGGTCTTCTAGTCCAACCCCCTGCTCAAGCAGGAGACCCTATACACAAGTCCAGTGGTGAAATCTACTTACCTTTCCTACTGGTTCGGAAGTGCACGCTTCACGCACAGTTTTTCACCCCTGTGCGGCTTGCACGTGTGCTTTTTCACCCTCTGCGCATGCGCAGAGGGTTAAAAAAAGAAAATGGTGGCGTCCAGGTGGGTGGGTGGAGCCTTGTGCTGCCGCCGCCACTTCCGGTTCTCCGAACCACCGGCAGCCGCCGCTACCAGTACGCCAGAACTGGGCCGAACCGGTAGCATTTCACCCCTGCAGCCAAGTCTCCTATACACCCACTCCAGACAGGTGGCTGTCCAGTCTCTTCTTAAAAACCTCCAGTGATGAAGCCCTCACAACTTCTGAAGGCAAGCTATTCCACTGGTTAATTGTTCTCACTGTTAGGAAATTTCTTTTTAATTCCAGGTTGCTTCTCTCCTTGGTTAGATTCCATCCATTGTTTCATTTATAGAATTTTATGGAATAATTCAATTATGGAACACAGAAAACATCCTCAATAGAAACATTCTTGCAAATGAAAGCCTACAAAATTGTTGCCAATTATACCTGAAAATTATAGACTTCAACAACCTTTTCCAACCTGCTGTTTAGTTTGGAGATTATAGAAGTTGACATCGTTTGGGAGAGTATTGGTAGATGGAAGACTGGGCTGTAGTACAACTCAACTATATTATGCGCCTCCCAAAATGTGATGCTGGTTGATTATATTATATGGACAATACTTATACCAATTGCAATATCTACATATTATACATATATGTACAATGACTTGAATATACATTGGGAAAACAACTTACCGTGTTTTTTGGAGTATAAGACGCACCGGAGTATATGATGCACCTTAGTTTTTGGGGAGGAAAATAGGGGAAAACAATCTGCCTACCAGGTATTCATCTGGCTAGTGTCCTTAATCTGGTCAGCTTCAGCACATTATTTTATCCCCTGGTTAGGACTTAAAAAAACCTTCTTCTGAGAGAGTAACAATGAAAGAGCCTGCAAGCCGGTAAGAGCTGGGAAGATAGATAGCACCTGGTTAGGGCTAGGAAAAAACTTATTCGGAGCAAGTAGAGCAATGAAAAAAAATTCTGCAAAGACTTAGGACTGGAAAAACATTCTTTGGAGAGAGTAACAATGAAAAAGCCTGCAAGGTAAGAGCTGGGAAGATCTGTTAGCACCTAGTTAGGGCTGGAAAAAAAAGCTACATTCGAAGTATAAGACGCACCCAAATTTTCAGCCACTTTTAGGGAGGAAAACGGTGCATCTTATACTCAGAAAAATACGGTATTTGTTGTGGAATGTTTCCCAAGCATGCAAGACAAGCATTTAGGCAGGAAGAACGTACATAGAAGGAACAGATTTTACACAATATGGATAAAAACATAAATATGTCAGGGTGGGCAGATGACTTTGCTATTTCTTCTCATTGCTTTCTGTGAAGGTTGGCCTTTGCAACAGAGATGGACAGTAAACATAAAGTGAGATTATTAGATCCAACCATTAGCCTTTCTAATTCAGCCCCAGATTCCCACAAGGTACTGTTGGGAAGCTTATAAACAGGCAATTGTTGGCTGTTTCCCCCTACCCCCATTCTATTCCTGCCTTAGATACTAACACCACATACCATAAACCATTGATTTATTGGACCTGTATATTGCCTCCTTTCACACCATGACAAAGATAACAGTCTGTTTTTTGTTATCTGTCTCTTTTCTAAGGTCACAGTGCCAGCTGCCTCTCTTTACTCTCATGATTTTAGCCACATCCAACACCATACATGTTATTAAACCTCCACAGCCTTCCATAGCTTTGTGTCATACCTTCAGCATTCATCGTTGACAGAAAAGAGATCAAAGCGCTTTGATCTTCCTCTGACCACAGGGAAGAGCTTTCCAGAATAGAATAGAATAGAATAGAATTCTTTATTGGCCAAGTGTGATTGGAAACACAAGGAATTTGTCTTGGTGCATATGCCCTCAGTGTACATAAAAGAAAAGATACATTTGTCAGGAATCATAAGGTACAACACTTCATGATAGTCATAGGGTATAAATAAGCAATCAAATCACATTAGGAAACAGTCAACATAAATCGTAAGGATACAAACAACAAAGTTACAGTCAAGCAGTCATAAGTGGGTGGAGATGGGTGATAGGAACGATGAAAAGATTAATAGTAGTGCAGACTTAGTAAATATTTTGACAGTGTTGAGGAAATTATTTGTTTAGCAGAGTGATTACAGAATCTCTGTAACATCATCTAGCTTCCAGGAGATTTTCATCTTCTGAAATTATGGCAACGTGGGTTCAACACAAAAAATAGTAAGTTCTTGTGGTTTATTGTAGACCATAATTTAGTGCTGGTATTTATCAATAACATGGTATAAATACTTTTATAAAAGTGGAAATGGCAGTCAGTTCGCTAATGCTATTTATTTGTTCATACAGGCATTGGCTTCTGGGTTGCTTTTGAATTTTGAATGTTTGCTTACATTAGAATCTCTGTGCTGGCTGGTTTGCTCACACTTGTATCTCTGTCGCACACTAAAACCTTACATTACACGTACAGTATTCCCCCTTCTTTCTTCATTGGAATTGTTCAAATTCTAGCAGATTGTCTCTAGGATACCCACCATGTTTCTTTCTCTTTTAGTAAGATCATCCAACCATGTAGATCATCAATCTTTTCTATCAGGTTTGCTAGCAGTAGGTTACTGATTGCATTCATAAAATGCCCTTAGCTTGATCATTGATTTTAATCATTTTTTGTGTTTCCATAATACACTGAGCCATAACCTGAATGAACAGGCTACACACAATACAAAAAATAGATAATCAAGGTTAAAAGCAGTGTTTGTCAACCTTGGCAACTTTAAGATGCGTGGACAACTTCCAGAATTGTGGGAATTGAAGTCCACTCATCTTAAAGTTGCTAAGGTTGAGACATACTGGTTAAAAGTAACCAAGTTTGGTATGTTGACCCCTCCTGAAGAAGCCTTCCCTGGATCCAGCTGATTTGAAGAACTATCGTCCAGTCTCCAACTTACCTTTTTTAGGGAAAGTTGTGGAGAAGGTGGTGGTGACTCAGCTTCTGCAGCTCCTGGATGAAACAGACCATCTAGATCCTTACCAGTCGGGCTTCAGGCGCGGCTACAGTACAGAAACTGCCTTGGTCGCCCTGATGGATGATCTCTGGCGGGCCCGGGATGGAGGAAACTCCTCCATCCTGGTGCTACTTGACCTCTCAGCGGCTTTCGATACCATCGACCATGGTATCCTTCTGCATCGGCTCGGTGAGTTGGGAGTGGGAGGCACCGTTTTACGGTGGTTCTCCTCTTATCTTGCCGATCGGATGCAGTCGGTGTTGGCAGGAGGGCAGAGATCGTCCCCTAGGCCCCTATCATGTGGGGTGCCTCAGGGGTCGGTTCTCTCGCCCATCCTGTTTAATATCTACATGAAACCGTTGGGTGAGATCATTCGCAGACATGGGGTGTGTTTCCATCAGTACGCTGATGACACCCAGCTGTACATCACCACCCCGTCTGACTTCAGGCAGGCAGTTGATGTAATGTGCCGTTGCCTGGACGACGTTAAGATCTGGATGGGGAGGAACAGACTCAGACTCAATCCCGACAAGACTGAGTGGCTGTGGATATTGCCTCCTAAGGATCATGACAACTACCCCTCCTTGGTCTTTGAGGGTGCGAAACTGACTCCCTCAGACCTGGTCCGCAACTTGGGGGTCCTCCTAGATCCACAGCTAAAATTGGACCACCATCTTTCTGCTGTGGCTAGGGGGGCCTTTGCACAGGTCCGCCTGGTGCACCAGTTGCGGCCATATTTGGAGAAGGAGGCTCTACTCACGGTCACTCATGCCCTTGTCACCTCGCGCTTGGACTACTGCAATGCGCTCTACATGGGGCTACCCTTGAAGAGTATCCGGAGACTTCAGCTGGTGCAAAATGCGGCTGCGCGTGCTGTGGTGGGTGTGCCAAGGTACACCCACGTGACACCAATACTCCGCCAGCTGCATTGGTTGCCCATCGGTCTCCGGGTCCAATTCAAGGTGTTGATCACCATCTTTAAAGCCCTTCATGGCTTAGGACCAGGATATCTTCGGGACCGCATTCTGCCTCATACTTCCCTCCGACCGGTTAGGGCCCACAGAGTTGGCCTCCTCCAGGTCCCGTCGGCCAAGCAATGCCGGCTGGCGGGCCCTAGGGGGAGAGCCTTCTCTGTGGCCGGCCCCGTGCTCTGGAACCAACTACCCCCAGAGACCCGGACCATCCCCACTCTGCTGGCCTTCCGAAAAGCCGTCAAAACATGGCTTTTCCTGCAGGTGGGGGGGACAGCTTAATCCACCTGAGATTACCCCCCAAGTATGTATGATGTTGAATGGATGTTGTTGTTTTAATATTGCTTTTTTAAAAATTTGTATTTGTTTCTTTTTAATTACATGTATTTTGATTATTCTTGTATTTTTCCCTGTTGTACGCCGCCCTGAGTCCCTTGGGAGTTGGGCGGCATATAAGAATAACAAAATAAATAAATAAATAAATAAATAAATAAATGTTGTCTGCATGTGATCACTTCCTTTTTAGCTAACTTGATGAGTGTGTTTTGAATGAAAACAACCAATGTGCCACGATATGTAGCCATATCAAACATGCACAGCCTCATAATGTCTTACTCATAATTAAGATCTGCTCCCAAATCACTGCAATATTTTGCTACTTGGGATCATAACTTCTGGGAAATTTTCCAGATTTATAATCATGAGTCATCCAGTGTCAGAGATGGATCACGGCGATGATTCTATTTTCCCTTTCCTTCCTTTTTTAATCATCTTCCTTCCTAGAAATCAAAAGGAATATGGTAACATCTTTTTAGAATAAAATTTAAATTTTATTAAAGTTTTCATGACCTATACCAGTGATGGCGAACCTTTTTTGGTTCGCGTGTCAAAAGGGGGGGGAATGCGGGGGATCATGTGTGTGCATGCCCACACTCATAATTCCATGCACCCCCGCACATGCACGCATGACCCCCCTGCTCCCAGCATGCAATGGCACGCCCATTTTTCGCTCTCCCCAGGCTCCAGAGCCTTTCTAGGAGCCTGGGGAGGGCGAAAAAGGCCTTCCCCACCCCCTCTGGAAGCTGGAAACAGCCTGTTTCCCGACTCCCAGTGGGCCCAGAAGGCCCGAAAATCAGCTGGCTGGTGCACACATGCACGCCGGACCTGAGCTCGCGTGCCCACCGATATGGCTCCGCGTGCCACTTGTGGCACCCGTGCCATAGGTTCGCCATCACGGACCTATACCTTCTAATAAAAGGTGTTACTCTGAAAATGTGTTACCAGATTCCTTCTAGTTTTCTGCTACCTTAAACAAACACGGCTGTCCTCCCATAATGTCTTTTTTCCTGCTACAGATTATTTGGAGGTCAAATCCAGTAAATTGTAGCCCACGAAAAGGCTGAGCAACTACAATAAGCTGCTCATATATGCAGTGATACAGCATCAACAAGAAGTTTGTGGAAAGAGCAATCATTTTTGACAACCTGTCTTTCATAACTCAACAGCAATGAGCATTTGTTTCCGGCCTTGAAAGAGAATCTCCCTCATAATTGAATTTCTTCCATAATTGAGTCAGAAACTGTCAACCCATTCCCAGAAATGCTTGTCATTAGCTTATGAAAAATGAATTAAAGTGTTTCGGAGTATGGAAATTCTTTGCCTCCTTACTTATGCTCCAGTCACTAGCACATGAGACTGTTTGCAAGAACGTGGGCTGGCATCTACAGAGGAATGCACAGAGATGCAGAAGCTTAATTCCCCCCCCCACCCTTCAAAGAGCATGAGTCACTTCAAATGACTCTTCTTCAAAGAGTCTTAGCAAACCTACACACCACTGAGTGTTAAGGATTTACTTAGGTAAGTCCTTTCATGAGTTGAAGCAGCTGAGTGTTGCATTTTCTCTGGATGCCACGTAATTGTCCAGCCAAAATCAGAACTAGTTCAATACTGTGTTTTATCCTGGAATGAGCCTACATGTAAAACAACAAAGGGGCAGAGGAGAGTTTCGTGTGTAGATATTTGCTTGAACTAATTGGAAGTGCTAAATAGTGTGTGGAACTGCTAAGGCAATTATCTCACTTGGCTGTAAATTTGATACTATAAATATAGGTTTTGCCTGTAAGGAAGCACAGAGAAGATATTCCTCTACTATAATTATTTTAGTGGGAGAGGTGTTGAGTTCATGCATTTTGTGGGCAACTTCCATGATCAAATGAATGAAGGTGTCCTTCTCATTCACCTGCTATTCACTTCCTTCTTAAAGTCCTTTGGAAATACTAGCACCTTCTGAGGTCCTCTTTGTGAAGTATCATAATATCCTTTGACCTCAGTTTTGGCATGTAGCAAAATATATTAGACACCGAGTTAGAATTGCATGCAGAGGAATAGAAAAATCATTGAAATTACAACTTAGAGAAGAAATTAATTCCTCAATTTATATATCTACATGTGCGTGTATATGCTCAGCATTCCGTGACTGTCAACATTTACTAAATATTCCATATCAAAGTTTTCTGTTTGATTTCCGTGTTTGTTTTAGATATGCAATGGCATTTTATAGCCAACAGATTTTACTAATAACATTAATTAGATTAAATAATATAATAATATAATATACAACGTGTCCTTGATGAATGACCACAATTGAGCCCAAAATTTATGTTGCTAAGTGAGAAATTTGTTAAGTGAGTTTTGCCCCATTTTATGACTTTTCTTGCCCCATTTGTTAAGTGAATCACTGCAGTTGTTAAATTAGTAACGTGGTTGTTAAGTGACTCTGGCTTCCCCATTGACTTTGCTTGTCAGAAGGTCACAAAAGATGATCACATGACCCCGGGATATTGCAACCATCATAAATATGAACCAGTTGCCAAGCATCTGAATTTTGATCATGTGGCCATGGGGATGCTGCAATGCAAGTGTGTACATTGTGAAAAATGGTCATAAGTCACATTTTTCAATGTCATTGTAACTTTGAACAGTCACTAAATCATCTGTTGTAAGTCGAGTACTACGTAATGTAATGAAATGAAATGATATGATATGATATATGATATGATATGATATGAATATTATAATAATAATATAATATAATATAATATAATATAATATAATATAATATAATATAATATAATATAATATAATATAATATTATAATATAATATAATATAATATAATATAATATAATATAATATAATATAATATAATATAATATAATATAATATAATATAATATAATATAATATAATATAATATAATATAATATAATAATATAATATAATATAATATAATATAATATAATATAATATAATATAATATAATATAATATAATATAATATAATATAATATAATATAATATAATATAATATAATAATAACAACATCACAACACAACACAACACAACACAACATAATGTGATTAAAATATAACGTATTTATTGGTAGATAATTGTATTTGTATCTATTTTATTTATATGGCTGCTCCTCATTGCGATGACTTTGACAATTAACAATGATTGAAATCCAACATAACACTATAGCAATAGGTATCTAACTGGCAACTAACATAAAACAAAAAATGGCTATCAAGATGACTATCTCGTGCTCTGCCTCATGTTCTGAATTTCATGCCATTTCACATAAACACCTCTTCAACGCCTTACAAGAAGCCAGCAGAGTTTAGGGTCCCACCACATGGGACTCTTTAGTAGACAACATGGGATGGGCAGATACAATCAAGGAAAACAATCCTTCAAATAATCCAGCCTCACGTCAAGGAAGTCTTTATAGGAAACTATCAGCACCTTGATTTGACCATACTGGTAACAAAATAGCTCACAGAGCAAAGGTGTAATATATGCAGATTGAGTAGTATTCATAACTGCCTATATTGCTGTGTTTTGAACCAGCTGCAATTTCCAAATGGTCTTCAAGGGTAGCCCCATGCAGAGCTCATTGCAGCAGTTCATTCTGGAAGTAACTAAGACTTGAATGACAGTGAACAAAACCTCCCAGTCCATTTTCCAAAAGAGGATCATATTTAAAGAGCTTACAAGAATTTGTAAAGATAAAATTGACAATGTTGACGGCATTCAAGGAAAACCAGTTGAAGATGTTCTACAGGTGGCACCTCCCCCCAGCAAAATTGGCAAAGATGTATCCAAAGACTTCACCAATTTGTTGGAAATGTGAAAATTCGTATGGTACATATTATCTTTTATGGTGGACTTGTCCTGAAGCTAAAAAAATTTGGATTAAAATTAGGAAATGGTCAGAAGAAATAATGGAACAACAGATAGATCTGAGGCCAGAGATATTTCTATTGGGACTATTAAACAGAAAATATACTAAAGAAACACAATATTTACTTCTACATATAATTACTGCCTCAAGAATAACATACGCCCAAAAATGGAAAAACGATAAAACACCATCTGAGGGAAAATGCTTGACTGCGTGGAGATGGACAAATTAACAAAAGAAATAAAAGAAAAAGAAGAGACAGAGTATTATCTGGGATAAATTATACAAATGGTTAGAGATTAGAAATAGAGATTAATGGCTCAATGAGGAAAGGTGAAATAAGAAACAGTGTGGATAAAATATAATGGTGTTATAAGTAATTACGGTAAGGTGAAGAAATAAAGATAGAAATGTGTACATAGGTCAATAAATACAAAGAAAATTAGAGAAGATTAAAAGGGAAAAATGTAAATAATAGAATAAATACCGTGATGAAACTGTTGTAAAAAGTGAATATATGTTGATGTGTTGATGTGTGTTGCTGTATGTTTGTATTGTTTTGTAGTTTTAAAAAATAAAATTAATAAAAAAAGAATTTGTAAAGATTGGGATGGGTGGGGACATATTCACCACTGTATAAAATCATACATAGGTGCCATTACAACAAGAGATTCTACTACCAATACAAAATATTTCAAAGGCAGCTATACAGAATAAGTACCAAAATACAGTATATTGTGTGTCAAATTGATCTAAGAATACTGTAGATCAGAGCAATCAATTTTTTAAATGCAAACTATCTTCCACAATTGTCAATTGAAAAGATTTCTGAAGCATTTCTCTCAAGCCAAGGTTTTTTTTAATGTTAAGGAAAGAAGAAATCTCTCAACCATCTCATAAAATTTCTAACATGTCGATCCCACCCTTACCATGTTGCATTTGTTTAAAGAGTAAAGATGGACATTAGCTGGAATCCATTCTCTCCAGTGATGGGTTCTAAATCCCATCGCTACCGGTTCACGCGTGCGCTCGCGCGTGTGCGCAATGCTTCTGCGTATGCGCAGAAGCATCCAGGGCGGGTGGGCGGAGCCGCTACCAGTTCGTAGAACTGTACCGTACCGGTAGCAACCCACGGCTGATTCTCTCTAGCATCTGTCCTGTTCAGAATCCTGTCAGAGCAAAATGTTGTGAGAGTCCACTAGAATTTCAGAACTTTCACCCCTGAATTGTGTGTTCTTTCACATACTTGAGTCACTATCCAGAAAAAAGCGTCAGTAAGGGCTGTCTTATTACTTCAACCTATCACCTGGACCTGGTGCTGAAAGGCATACTGTGTAGAAGTCCTATCTATATCAATTTCTTTTAAGAAGAATGCCTTTAGCTTCAGTTTCAAAATATAATATGGATCTGAAATCTTTAATTCTGCTCCCATATTTCTGTTTGAAGCTGTCACTTTCTGCTCCACTTGGATTTTTCAGGCTTGCAATATAAGGGGACCTATTGTTCCTTCAAAGCAAACTCATGGGCTAGTTCAGTGAACCCTGAAGGGAAAGACGAAGCTGAATATGAATAGGAGCAAAAACCTCTTTCATAGAGAAACTCTTACAGAACTTAAATGACTGAGTCACTAGCGTGATGAAGTCAATATCTGTTCCTCTGCTTGGCCTTCCAGATTGCTTCAGCTGCAACCCACTAATAGTTTGATATGAAAAAGTCCCATTTATTCCAAGGAACTGCTTTATGGCACTTAAGTTTGGAGAGTAGAAACTTTGATGAGTCAGGAAGTGAACAGAGAACACTGTCTCATCAAGAGTAAACTATCTATATTTATACTTCATCTTGTGACTCACAAGACTTTATTTTATCAGGGCTGCCCACCCTTTTGCACCATGGCAAAAACAAGAGAACAGGACTTTTGACTTGGCTATTGTCTACAAAGTCTATTTTTAAAAATTTAAGCCCTGGATCGGTGAGGACGAATGGAAGAGAAAATTAGTCAGCTACAGATGCTGCCACAGACATGCAAATTCTGCTGATGTTTGCCCTAGAATTGAATATTTTAGCAGCAGTGAAGGAGGACATAAATAAAACTATTCTGCGATGAATGGATATTTTCTCTGAATGTTCAGAAGGTCACTGATACAGAAATAACCTTTTAAAAAAATATTAAAGATATTGTTGTGAAGTGTGGAGTTCAACTTTTTCTTTAAAGCACTCTTAAAGTTTACAGTTGACTTCATCAAGAGAAGTTGTTATGCTGTAGGTAAAGAAAGTATACTGTATATCTGCGCCAGTGGTGGGTTCCTACTGGAGCTGTCCGATGCGTAGCTCCGGTAGGGAGCGACCGATTGTGCAATTTGCGCGCGACTGCTCCGGTGCCATCTTTGCCGGTCCGTCGCGCGTGTCGCCATCTTTTTTTGAGAATTTTTGGGCTTTTTTGCTTCTGCGCATGCACGGAAGCAAAATCTCGCCAAAATCTCACTGAAATCTCTCTCTCGCACGCGTCCCCTCACAAGATTTTGGCGAGATTTTGCTTCCGCACATGCGCAGAAGCAAAATCCCACCGAAATCTCGCGTGTGCGTCCCCTCATGAGAGTTCGGCGAGATTTTGCTTCTGCGCATGCACATAAGCAAAATCGTGCAAGGGGGTATGCATGCATAGCGAGCGCATGCATGCCCGAAACGTGAAGATGTGCGCACAGCGCACCGGTATCGGTAAGTGAGCAACCCACCCTTGGTCTGCACAGTAATTCATGAGTTGGATTATAGAAGGCTTCTGCTGAGAACAGAAGACAAGAGAAGGAAAAATGATGCCCCTGTAGGACAGGGGTGTCAAACTCGTGACCCACGGGCTGGATGTGTCACATGCTGGCCCCGCCCGGCCCTGCCCGGTTTAGCGAAGGGGGAAAAAGTCCCAATATGTCATGTGATGACACCGTGACGACGCGAGTTTGACACCCCTGCTGTAGGACTTTATCCTAGATTTCCTGGTCAGGCAGAATATGAAATCTTTCTGTGTTAGATTATCAAACTTTCAAAGAAACATGTACTATTGACAATGGAAGATTTCAGGTGTTTTGGCAGCTGTGGCAATCTAACTCAGCCAAGAGTCAAAGTTTCAACAAATTATTATCTTTGGCTAACTATAAGTACTGTATTTTTGGAGTATAAGACGCGCCTTCCCCCCCCCCCAAAAGAGGGTGGAAATGTTGGTGCGTCTTATACACCAAACACAGCTATTTTTGGCATCCCAAAAAGGGGGTGCGCAGAGCGTTTGGGAGGCCTACAGAGTGCTCCTGGGGGCTGGGGAAGGCAAAAACGCCCCCGTTTTGGTGAAAAATGGGCAAAAAATGGGCCGTTTTTTGCAAAAAATGGGGGCATTTCTGCCTTTCCCCAGCCCCCAGGAGCACTCCAAAACCCTCTGCGCGCCCCATTGTTTGCAAAAACAGGTGAAAACGGGCCCATTTTTGCAAAAAACAGGGCATGCAGAGGGTTTGGGAGGCCTGCTGAGTGCTCCTGTGGGCCGGGGAGGACAAAAACTTTTTTTTCATACTTACCTCTTCGAAATCTTGGTGCGTCTTATACACCGGTGCATCTTATAGTCCAAAAAATATGGTACTTGTGTTATTTCCAGTAACTTTTGGGCTTGGAGACATAAATTCAATTTGAACAATCCTCAAACTTGCACGATCCTTCATCAGGCACCAATTTCTTTTTCCATTTCCAGACTTTTGCTAGACTTTGCCCCGATGTCCAAATTGGCTAAATGTGGTCTCATCTAACCCTCAAAACAAAGCTTTGCAAACTCACTCCAGTTCATTAAGAGCAACTATCTTGTTTCACAATTCATTCAGAAAAGCTCTTTTTAGCTAAAGCAACCCATACAGAGAAGAAAACGTCTTTGAGAGAGAAGAGAAGGTGGAAGAAGAAGCATATATGGCCACAGAATCTTCTCAAAATTGGAAACCAAACACCTCAATTCAGTTGTTTATTTTTTTAAAAAAAATTATTTTTTATTTTGTTAAGCATGTATATGATTACAGACAAAGTATAAACATGATTGTGAATATAAAAGAAGTACAAGCATGGTTATGGGTACATGATATTTTGCGAATACATGGGGAGATTTGGACAGGGACGGTAGGCACACTGGTGCACTTATGAATGCCCCTTACAGACCTCTTAGGAATGGGGTGAGGTCAACCGTAGACAGTCTGAGGTTAAAGTTTTGGGGGTTTGGGGAAGAAACTGCAGAGTCAGGTAATGTATTGCAGGCATTGACCACTCTGTTGCTGAAATCGAATTTTTTGCAATTAAGTTTGGAGCTGTTGTAAACCAATCTTCCTTAGCTTCATGGAAGATTTAATTTACGTTCGCTTTGGGATACAATGCCAAAGGTAGAGGAGAGACAGTTAGTTAGTTCTAGATAGACACCCTTTGATTTGTTCAACTTTGACAGCAAAAGGCTAGATTCATTCTAAAATTTTCCTTTCTTATTTTATTTATGCATTATGTCCTCAAATATTTAATCTGCTCTACTTTGAAAGGTCGTGGAGAGATATATTATACAACTGAAATTCACAAGGCATATAGGGAAACCACATCTTTCAAATCAGAGTGCAGCTCTACTGCATCAGAAGAATGTGAGAATTGATGGCTTTAAAAAGAGCTGGAAGAGAGTAGATTTTTTCCTCTTTCATATCCCAAGTTCAGGGAAAAAATTAATTAATGAGATATTACTTTAATAACAGTATTGTAGAAGAAGCATGTAACACACATCCAGTGTTTATGGTGTGCTGACTCTTTGAAGCACCATTTCACCCCATTTCCTCAAGATCAGATTGGTTCCATAAAACACTGGGAAACTGGATATTTGGAAGTTCAGATGGCCCACTGAGTCATTTCTCTTTATCGGCTTGTTGGGTTCATCCATGGTGACCATTGCTGGGTTTTTTTTTATTTTGTTAATATGGTTTTTATTAATTTAATGTGTTACTATCCACTTGGAGCAGGGGTGAAATTCAAAATTTTTCCCTACCGGTTCTGTGGGCGTGGCTTGGTGGGCATGGCAGGAAAAGGATACTGCAAAATCCCCATTCCCTCCCCACTCCTGGGGCAAGGATACTGCAAAATCCCCATTCCCTCCCCACTCCTGGGGCAAGGATACTGCAAAATCCGCATTCTCTCCCCACTCCTGGGGGAAGGATACTGCAAAATCTTCATTCTCACCCCACTCTGGGGCCAGCCAGAGGTGGTATTTGCCGGTTCTCCGAACTACTCAAAATTTCCGCTACCAGTTCTCCAGAACCTGTCAAAACCTGCTGAATTTCACCCCTGACTTGGAGTCACATTTGCAATATGGCATCTCTATTAAATAAATACTTCCTGCTGTAATTTGAAGCATTAAAATACCATTGCTGATTATTTTGTACAAACAAAATTCAGGTTGCCTTGCCCAATGTGTAAGACACATATTGAAGATGCCAAAGATGCTATGACATTTGCTACACAGAGACATCTTCAAGGAATTAGTAATGATTGAGTCTTTGATTGTCTTGAACAACATCTAATGCTTCAATAAAAATTTACAAGAAAATAGAAGTCAATCAACTAGAAATTGTCTGCTGTGCAAAGTGTTGTCCTACTGTGGTCCCTGTTTCCTTATTTTGAATATAATGTAATAGAATTCTCTTTTATTGGCCAAGTGAGATTGGACACACAAGGAATTTTTCTCCGGTGCATAAGCTCTCAGTGTACATACAAACAACAAAGTGATAATCATAAGATATCAATAGGAGAAGATAATAGGAAAGTTGGGAAGGATAAGAGTAATACAACCCTACTACACGGGTAAATATCCTTAGGCATAAAACAATGCTGTGGGAATTAGGTATTTAGCAAAGTCTGTAAACAATAGTCTGTTAATAGTAATTACTTGTACAAATCGTGTAAATAGTTATTATGTTCAACTTTGTACCCTGCAATACATTGAAATTGATTCCAAAATGTGCTTCAGATTTTTCTAGCCCGGTGGCATATTTCTGCAACTTCTTAACCTAAACAACATCTTTTTCTAGGATCATACAGTTGCCCTGAACTCTACGGCTGCCACGTAAACCTAGAAAAAGACATTGGTTTAAAGAGTTGCAGATAGACATTATGTCTGTCCCTCAATTATCTCTGAAGCTTATTTTCTTTTGAATAAAAAATGCTGCACAATCCAGGAAAGTAGGATCAAGAAACAAACCAATGCTTATGACTGAAGAACAATCAGAAATAAAGGACAAAGCAGGAACAGCGTTGAGAAGGAAACTAACAATCAAGGTCAAAGAACGATCAAATTATAGGAATATACCAAACACGGAAAGGCCTTGTTCCACCAAAGCTTAGCTGAAATAAACAAACTTTGTGTACACTGAGTTCAGGAGGAACTGATAATAGATTTGGGGAGATGAATTGAGTCTAGATATCAAAGATAATCTGAAGTATCATAAATTAATGCTTTCTCAAGCAGAAAAAAATAAGATTAGCCACCCAGAGTCCTTTGGGAGTCGGACGGCATACAAATGCAATAAATAAATAAGAAATCTTTAATATTTCTAACAGGTATGGCAAGCCGGATAGATACGTCTTTCTGCTTACCAATAATAACGACCAATGATGCACAATCATAATTGTCTTCTGTGCCCTAAATGGGATGTGAAATTGGAGTTTACAATATTATGAATCCTAATGGCTTATTCTTTGTCTTTTTTTTAATATGGATGCTTTGGGTGCTCACCAGAGCAAAAAAGTGAGATATAATTCAATCAAACAAGCAAGTAATGTATTTCGTTGCTTGTAGCTGGATGACTATTTAAAAAAACTAGAATACACATTTTTGTTCATTTATTCATTTATATTCTGCTTTTATTTATTGATTAATTTTTATGCCACCCGTCTCACTGATACACTGACCTTGGGACATTTATAATATGATAAAAAGTAAAAAAAAAGTACCAGAAGACAATTAAAATTGGAAGATTTAAATAGAAAAGCTAAAAACCAAAGGCAATGGGTGGCCTAGGGATAAGAATGATCTCTACCCAGTTTGTGTTTTTCCTACATAGAATCTTAATTTTCTGGTTTAAGAATTAACCATTGATCTCTAACATTTCCCTTTGAAAAGATCTGAGTCTTTTAATTGGTATTTCAATAGAATGCATTTCAAGTTCCACTGTGTGACAGTTTTTTTTTCTCTGAATAAAAAAAAACATCTTAGTTACTTGGAAGAACGTGTTATTTTGTTCAGATCTTATTTTCCAGCAAGTGAATCTAATTAAGCACATCCATCATTGGTGACTCTGAAAAAGCTTGCTGGATATTGACATCACCTTCAATACCACCTGGCCATATTAAACTTCCTTTGGAGGGTGGCTCATGGGAATTTTTTTCCATGGAGTAGCAAATTGCATATTACAAAATGGTTTGTAAGGTGATATCACAACTAAGAGGATTGTGCAGTAGGGTTTGGTAGGACAATCAGATTTGGGCTGCAACAGACTAATTGAGAGCTAAATGAATAGAATAGAATAGAATAGAATAGAATAGAATAGAATAGAATAGAATAGAATAGAATAGAATAGAATAGAATAGAATAGAATAGAAAATAGAATAGAATTCTTTTTTGGCCAAGTGTGATTGGACACATAAGGAATTGGTCTTTGGTGCATATGCTCTCAGTGTACATAAAAGAAAAGATACATTTGTCAAGAATCATGAGGTACAACATTTAATGATTGCCATAGGGTACAAATCAGCAATCAGGAAACAATATTAATATAAATCGTAAGGTTACAAGCAACAAGTTACAGTCATACAGTCATAAGTGGGAGGAGATGGGTGATAGGAACGATGAGAAGACTAATAGTAATAGTAATGCAGCGTAAGTGAATAGTTTGACAGCGGTGAGGGAATTATTTGTTTAGCAGAGTGATGGCGTTAGGGAAAAAACTGTTCTTGTGTCTAGTTGTCTTGGTGTGCAGTGCTCTATAGCATCGTTTTGAGGTTAGGAGTTGAAACAATTTATGTCCAGGATGCGAGGGGTCAGTAAATATTTTCATGGCCCTCTTTTTGACTCGTGCAGTATACAGGTCCTCAATGTAATGACAGCATACCATTAAATATGTATCTTTTTCCTGCCTTCTAATGGTTCTTTGGATTTTTGCATTCCAGATCTGGGAACCCTCAGCATGAGTCCCTATACAGGTAGTCCTTGACTTACAACCTTAATGTGTGGACCACTTCCAAAGCAGTGTCCAGTGTACCATGAAGCTAGATTATATTCTTCTTCTTTGTTCAGATCAATTCATATCAAATAAATGCAGCCATTTCTAAATTAGCTATTGTATATGCTTAGTGCTTGGTTTCCTACAAATAATTTTAAAAAACTTTATAGTGTACTTTAAAATAGGATCACTCAACTTTGTCATTTGCCTCAAGTAAGGTCACATATGTCCTTTAACATTTCAGAGCTTGAAGCAGAGAATTTATAAACTCCACTTTAGTTGGAGCGTGGGATGTCCTTAGAATTAATAGACCAGTTTTTAATGGGTTTGGCTTCTTTCAAAATATCTGTCTTAAGAAGTTTACTCTACAATATGTTTACACTATGATCTACTAGGTAGAGGATATGTCTATGTAGAAGGAAAGCTGCAAATATTTTCTGTCCCTGTGCATGAAAATCTTCAAATATTTTAATTTGGGATTTGGGAAGCAAATGCATATTAATCCATCCTGAGATAAACTATTCCTCACTGAAAACAACAGAATCATTTTAGTAATATCCAAATCCTGTTTAGAAGTGTTCCTCACACACTGAGCCAACAATGGAAAAGGAGACATCTAACATCCCTGCCTTCCCTCACACTGAAGCAATATTAGATATAGCTGTTGTGATGCCAATTGTCCCCAATGCAGGATGATTCTATTTTGAGGAGTTCCTTTCCCCATAGGTTCACTGAACATGTGAATGAAGATGGTTGCTAACAGAGTTCTAGTATGTAAAGAAAACTTTCAGGCTGCCGTGTCCAGGTGTTGAGTAGCAGGGTGTTGTTTAATGGACATTGTTTTTTAAAAGTTCTAAGCACATTCCACAAAATTGCAAGGTTTCAAAATTACATAGAATTCTTAAAAAGACCCTCTAACACTTCTGCATGTATTTCTCTCAACCCAGTGACCTTTTAATAAATGAGTCATTGTTAGGGAAAAGTAGAGGCAATCAGTGATTTTCCTTTAAAAACCCTATGGAAAAAAATTGATTCAGTGAATTGTGAGAACTAGATATAAACCAGCCAAAGAGCTGAGTGAGCTGGACAGCTTCATATTCAATGGGTTTTTGAAGGAAACTTAGGTGGTTATTTTTTAAAAAAATGGGGTTAGGACTACAAAAAATATATAAATTACAAGAAGCATAAATAAGAAACATAAAAACCATGCTATATTCTTGGTTTTAATTTTGTTAGTTTGCTTTGTTGCTATTTGGTGGTAATCTACAAAATGCTAATTACATTGCTTCCGATAGTACCTTCAACTAAGTTGAATACCTTAGAGGAGAAATTTCTCTCTCTTTCTCTGAGCAAATTTTGTCTCTTCAACACTGAGAACGCTCTCTAAATGACCAGAGGTACATTTCCCTCCCCCCTGTTTTTTCCAACAATAATTCTATTCTCTCTATAGTAACGGTTGACAACTCTTGTTGTTGTTGTATAATGAAAATCAAAAGTTTTGGGGACCTTCCCATTCATTGCCATTCTAAATGTTTCTGCAAATTCATTTGACACTTGTAGGAAGAGAGTGGGGAGAAAATGTAGAAAGAGTTGAAGGTGGGGGAAAACTTAGTGACTTGAGAATTCTTTCTCTGCCTATCCAGAGGATGGCATCCGTGTTCCTCTAAACATCAACTGCAAACTGTACCAGACAAATCTCAATAACATTTTAGGTTTGATTGCCTGAAGCATATTGCTCCTGCATAGACTCACTGAAATCACTCACTGAAGAAATGTCTTCTCTCCAGGGTAGAGTAGCTTTTAATTTAGATATGCACAGTGCTCCAGAAAAATAGTTCAAAAAGAAAACCTATTGAAGTTATGAGAAATCAACAACTGAAAACTCTAAGAAACAATGATGAACGAAAATAATATGAATGATTACTGTAACACATCTTCCCGATAACTGACCTTGGCTGATGACCTCGCTTCCACATTCTGGATATTGTGAACTTTCCAAACACTTTTCTCAACTACTTTGTGTTACATGGATGCAAGAAAAGCATGAACCAAGTATTTGGAACATTAAACTCAGCTGTGAATACTTCTAAGCACTGTCACAATCTGGGTAGAACATTCTTATTATAGAAATTGGGGAAGGGGGAAAGAACACTCATAAAGGTAATGTGACTGATTTAATGATACTAAATGTTCAAAATATGAATAAGGTAGAAAGAGGTCTATGACCTCTTTCAAGGAAAAATGATATTCTGAGGAAGGAACGAAACAGAGACAAGCGTAACATTCCAACTATTAAGAAGCAGTAACAAAATGTACTTCTAGCACCTTATTTTTTACATAAGGAAAGAGAGTTTTTCCCCATTGATCTTTGAAATGAAGGAATTGCCTTTAATTCATTGAGAATACAGAGATAGAAATTAGGAAGTTTCCTTCTTCGCTGCAGGTTGTCTTCTGGATTGTGATACAGCTGAAAGATACGATCTGATATATTCATAACATATAAGTTATGGATGCAGGTTTTAATCAAAATAACAAATAGAGCAGTGCAGCACTGTGATACACGTTCCATCCCATTTGTAGGTGCACACATTCAAAAGGAAAGGAGCTCACATCACAGTGGAGTGGCTCTGTGAAATAAGTCAAAAAATGGTGCAAAAGGGGATGGAAATAAAAATGCAAATGCTAAAGCAAATTCACAATAGTAATATAGACAGAAAAACGAATAGGTGTAACAGTGGGAAGAAGCATGCTATGACAGAAGTAAATTGGAAAAGATAGGTGGGGGGTGGGGAAAGAATCAAAACAGAAGGTTTTTACCAAAATAGAAATCGAGCATATCCTAAATTGAAAAGGTCATTTCACATCAGAAATGAAAACAACAACTGTTGGATAACCTTGTCACCAATCAGGGAAAAATAATGTCACAAATTATAGGTGCTTGATATTTTAGTAAATAAGCCTTTAGAAAAATCACTTGAAAGCTCAATGTTCAGAATACGTCTTGAGATTAGATTACACTAAAACCATTAAAAAAAAAAGAAATGTACCACTCTTTTGTCACTGCATTAAGAGATATGAAATCAGATAAATCCAGAACTTGTATGAAAAAATATTCTTAAACTTTAATTTAATAAGTTCAGTGATAGTGCTATAGGAATACTTTTCTTAGAATTGGTCAAAGCTCTTGGTTGTGTCGAATAGCAGTGGCTAATTAAATTACAGACTGTTTTTTTTTATTAAAAAGAAGTTCTGAACTTGTTCAGAATCTTCACCTTTCCTTTATTAAATTTTAATTTTTAAGTTTAAAATTTATTCAAAAGTATATTTCAAAATGTAACTTTGTTTCAGTTTACACATAAATAAAAAAGAGAGATTGCGGAAATTCACATTAAAATACCAACCAAATTAATTTCTCCACAGTTCTCAATTATATATTTACAGCATATAAACCACAGATAGAATCTTAGAAAGAAATTATATGAGAAATATATATAGCTCTTGATATGTTGAAAAAATATAACACATCTAACTGAATTTAACCATTACAACATAGAAAAATACTAATAACCATTCCAAGAGAATAATGTAACAGAAGGATTACTGGAAGTTATTAAATTATTCAACAATGAAATCCAGATGTGTTGTGGATGTGAAAAATATTAAGTGTTACGTATGAAGTCTGGAAAAGCCCACACAATGCCAAATATTTGGTTCCACTTTGGGACTGAATTACCAAAATGGTCATTCTAAATGCATTGGATTTGGTTCCTTTGGTTAAAAGAAAAGAAATTAGGGTTGACCTTGTTTTGCCATTTAAGCAGAGAAGAAGAATTTAGAAGCTATTTATTTAAAAGAATTTTCAAAGGCTGCAGCAAGGCTTATAAAGTTGAAAGCATATCCCAGCATTATGTGCTTTCAAGTCACATCAGTTTTAATGGGACACTTAATTTTTCCCGTAATAATTCGCATTATGCTGGAACTGAAGGCAAGGAGCAGTTTTTGTCAATTCTTCTTGCAGTCCTACTTCTTTTTGGTTTCCAGTCCCTTAAAGATAAATTTACTAGGACCTAGAAGTCTGAGCAGTGACAAGGAAGGGAAGCATAAAACGTTGCTTCTATTTTATTCTTCTTTACATGGCATCAATCAGTTCCACCCCAGTTTGTGCTCCAACCCAATTTATTTGAATTATTGGATTCTTCACAATCAGTTTCAAGTGCAAGTCAGAGACACTTACTTGAAATTAAAAACAGTAAGGCTTAATTGTGTGTGGAAATGCAGTCATAACAGAATATGCATCTGTTCTCTGGGATCAGCAGTTGAAACACTGAAATGTTTGCACAACACTCCTTCTACCTAGATGAAAGAACTTCCAGTGTGCTTGCAACATCCCCATTTCTACATCATCATCATCATCATCCATCATCATCATCATCATCATCATCATCATCATCATCATCATCATCATCATCATCATCCTGTATCCAAAAAGTCATGGGAACATGGAAAAAGTTATCGAAAATGAGAAGGTGAAGATCTTGTGGGACTTTCAAATACAGACGGATCATCATTTGGAACACAACACAGCAGATATCACAGTTGTCGAAAACCGAAACGTACAATTTATTGATATCGCGGTACCAGGAGACGCCAGTGTCAAAGAAAAAGAACTGGAAAAAATCACGAAATATCGCGACCTGGACATTGAAACTACGCAATTATGGATGAAACATGTAACAGTGATACCCATTGTCATCGGGGCACTTGGTACCATTTATTTATTTATTTATAATTAAATTTATATACCGCCCTTCTCCAGGGGACTCAGGGCGGTGAACAGCCAAGTAAAAACACAATATAAACATTAAAATATGTATACATTTAAAAGAAAATATTAGATGTGGCCCTGATTTAAGACAATACAATTAAAATTTGGTAAAATCTTAAAAACCCCAAAAACTTTTTCACGCCAGCCCGGCTTGATAAAAATAGTACGTCTTGAGGGCATGGCAGAAGGTGGCCAGGTCATGAATAGTTCTTAAATCTAGAGGAAGCTGGTTCCAGAGGGTGGGTGCTCCCACAGAGAAGGCCCTCCCCCTGGGTGTCACCAGCCTACACTGCTTGGCTGATGGCACCCCGAGGAGGCCCTCTCTGTGGGAGCGCACTGGTCGATGGGAGGCAGTTTGTGGCAGCAGGCGGTCTTGGAGATATCTAGGTCCAATTGGATCATGTCCAAGAATTTTATAAAATACATCAAGAAATTGCAGCTTCCTGCAATAACACCAACGGAACTGCAAAAAACTGCGCTACTCAGAACATCGTACATCTTAAGAAGGTACTTGGTTGATATCTAGGATGCTGGCAGCTACCCACATCAACCATTAGCACCAGTCAATGGTATTTGTGATGCATTTTTTAATGTTCAATTGACTGAGTTTCATGTTTAATGAATAAAGTAAATAAGAATAATAACAATAATAACCTTTATTGGCATTGTACATCATGTATACAACAAAATCTTGATCTCTTCTATTCACTCATTCGACTTCATTCTGCAGAAAAGGTATTCTGTGTCTGCCATGCTTATTAAACCTAGAAATGAATTATAACCAGGCAGTACCTTCCTGGGCTCCCACTTATGTGAAAGCTTTTGTGTGCACATAGACGTTCCTTCCTCCAGACAATTGTACTCAACATGAGTTCTTCATTGATGTCCCCAATGCTACTTTATCCCCCATGCACCTCATGCTCTGCTTCTTGTGGCATCTTTCTAACCATTTCTGAGGGACATGTCCTCATGGTATTGTCTCTCTCATATTCCCAGCCTATTGCTAAGGTAGCCTAGAGGCATTGTTAGTTATTAACTTTGGAAGTTGTGGTAGCCTTCTGTTCCTGTCATAACACTTCTCATGTGGACAATCTAAGACAGTGTTTCTCAACCTTGGCAGTTTGAAGATGTGTGGACTTCAACTCCCCAGAATTCCCCAGCCAGCGTTGCTGGCTGTGGAATTCTGGGAGTTGAAGTCCACACATCTTCAAACTGCCAAGGTTGAGAAACACTGATCTAGGATATCTCAGGGTTGAGCCTGGAGATGATATGATAGGGACAGTGATCTGATGCTCAGCTCCTGTTAGATGCAAAAGATCAGGCTCACACATGAAGATCCAATTAAAGTGATCTATTGCCACTCATACCTGTGCACAGGAATATTCTCAACTAACAGGTAGCACCTGCTAAGAGATAGATAAGAGTCAACAGAATTCAAGGGAGGTGGGACTTAATCCCTTAATGGCTATGTAGAGATTCTAGGCAAGGTCTTCTTTTAACTCCACCTCAGGTTCTGCCACTCCTTCCCTACATCTTTAATTGATACAGCACAGCTACAATGGAAATGTCCCTTCTTATCCAGTCACGAATTCCTGAGCTTTGTTTGGATGAAAGAAAGACTAGATACACCTGTTTATTTTCTTTTTGCTCTAGAATATCAAACTTCTAAGAAATCAGCAACTCCTAAGAAATCAGAAGCCCAGAATTCTGGATATTGTGGCACATATGCATACATGCACATACGCATACAGACATTGGTGTGCATATGCTGGTGAGACTGTAAAGTAGGGAAAGTGCATACCACACAGTGGCACACACATGTGGAATGAGAGAAGGCAAAACAATAGTGTTTTTGTCTGACAAAAAAGGATTTGCAGGGAAAATTGGCTTCAGGAAGGGAATAAGAAAGAATGAGACAGAAATGTAATAGCACTGAGAGCTCTCAAATTTAAACTTATTATTCATTCATTCACTCTTCATTGATTGATTGATTGATTGATTGATTGATTGATTGATTCATTCATTCATTCATTCATTCATTCGTTTTATATGGCCACTCATTTTAAATACATGATTCTGAGAAGCTAACAATGCAGTATTTAAAAACAGAATAAAAGCAATGTAAGAAAAATGTAAATAATACCAATAGCAGGGGGAGTGGTATCAACCAACTGCAATAATTAATATAGGCCCCAAAACAGGCTCCTGTATACCTCCAGGGCCTCAGACTCAATGACAAAGCCAGGTTTTCAGAGCCTTAGAATGGCTGGTAGGACTGGAAGGAGTCTGTTATTTTCTTCTTCATGCATATGATCCCCCAGGTAGACTTTGGGGAATGGTATTGATTGTCATAGATATGGGCTTTTTAAATTTTTCTGACCGGAGCTTGATAGCCCAGTCAGACGATGCACATATTAAAGAATAAAAAAAGTGAAATAAATAAATAAATAAATAAATAAATAAGAATTATGGGCGGGTAAATTAATGCATGGTTGGATGGGTGAGTGGAGAGAGAGGGGAGGATCAATAGGTATTAAATTCAGGTACAAATTCCTAGCCTAGGATAGTTATCATTGGTTGGGTTACCTACTGTTAATTGATGGGAAACCTAATTATTAGATAGCATATCCATTTATCATAGCCCTGAAATGATACCTGATTAAATGATGTGAGGTCAACATACTAAGAGTGTCACAGTGTGATTTATTGCCTGTTACATGTATATGCAGGGAGATGCATCCCTATCTAATATAATGGTTTATTCCTGAGCACGTGATTGATATGTTCTTGTACGCATGTGTGCATTCCTGAAACTCCATTCTACCCTTCTTCTTCTGGCTTCCGATGAAGGAAGTCGCATTTTATAGCAGAGATGTAAACAAATGAGATTTTATTGTTTTTGTACCTGTTATAAGGAATATCCTTTTAGGTTCAGTTCCAAGTGGGGGAAAAGACACTGGATTCATGAAGGTTGCTTGGAAGGAAGGTTTAATGGTGGACAGGAGCACATGGCTTGAGCCCCTGTACAGAAAAGGTAGCTTACATGGTTCCAGGTGTGGTGAAGAGAAAAAGAGAGAGAGGAGATGCTGAGTTCCTTGTTTTTATAGTCTAAGTTGGGTCCCACCTCTTAGATTTCCTGTTCCTGTATAGAAATGTATCCCATTGGCTCTCAGACCCCCCAGGGGCATGCTGGGGCAACTCTTGGCTTTTGTCTAATCCAGCTTTGGCTGAATGAAAGGGCCTTGGGCAAATCCTATTATGGTTTTATTATGCAGAAGACTTTCAGCCAGGTGAGAGGAATGTGTGAGCTGGGCCCTTGCAAGGCGTGGGGGTTTTCCAAGAGGAGTCTTTTGTTGTTTAAAAAGCATGTTTCCAGATGTGTTCCACAGAATATTTTCTACCTTTTAATATCTCCTAGGATATCTCATTTCCTAGGAGAGGGGTGGGTGCTAACTTCCTACAATCCCTCATTTTTTTTTCAAAACATGTGAGTGCAACACATGTTTTGACACAAGCTTCAAATTGATCAGGTCAGGGAGATTTTATGGGTGCTTTCAATTTTCTTTGATGCAGAGGGGAAGACGTTGAAAGAGGCAGTTGAAAGAGGCAGCAGAAGGATTCCTTCAGTGGCTCCCAAAAGGAGAGCTTTCAACCATGATGGTCAATGGCCAGGGCAAAAGTTCTGGAAATAAATTTACAGTATCCAATTTTCCATGCCAATTATGTTCAGATGTTTGATAACACTTTCAATGAGCTCCCAGACAGGTTTCAAGCAAGCACAGGCCCCACAATATTCCCACAGCCATGGTTTACCTTGAAATCACAGGCTGCCCATTTCCAAGGGATGGTTCTTGAATCTGCCCTAGCTCTTACTTTAGTGCATCTAGGATTTGTGAGTCCAAATTGAAGTTAGCCAGTGTGCAATCTAGGCTTTTCCTTTCTCTCTTTTTTTTTAGAATGAGCCCTGGGACTCTTACTCCTGAGACCACCAGTGCAAAATACCCTGCTTTACTGGGCAGCAGTCAGGCCTTGGGTTTTCGAAGATCCTTTCTGCTAGCTCTTCAAGTGGGGAAATTGCCTGAGGGGACCTGTCCCCTCCCCATGGAATTAGCAGGGAGATATGACTGCCTGGGCTTTAATGCCACAAAGCAGGAGTCAAAACAACAACAACAAAAAAAAACCAGCAAGCTAAAAGCAGCTTTGGGTGGAGGTAGGTGGAAAAAGGATAACCTCAGTCTAATTCTGAATGGCGTGTCTCTGTGTGTTTGTGTATGCAGCTACAAATTTCCCTCCCACTAGACAGAAATCTAAAGTGTACAGAACTCACTGTGGCAACCACTCCCAATACAATTCTTACATGAGTACATTAAACTGATTACAATATAGATGAGACAAGAAAGAGAAACTTTACAATGAATTTCAGTGAATGAAGCAAGGAAAAAAAGAAAACAAAGGAAAAACGTTACAATGAATTTCTGTGACTGAAGCAAAGAAAGAAAGAAAAACTTTACAATGAATTTCTGTGACTGAAGCAAAGAAAGAAAACTTTACAATGAATTTCTGTGACTGAAGCAAAGAAAGAAAGAAAAACTTTACAATGAAGTTCCCCCCTCCCCCCTAGTCTTTTCAGCTGTCTTCTGGGGATTGAAAATAGATGTTTGGTCTTTATTTGTCCATCTCAGGGTCCTTTCATTCATGTCTGCTGGGTGGCCTTAGGTTTTGGTGGTAAGGCTGGTCAGTCAGGCTTGGAAAGATCTGCTCCACTCTGATTGCTGTGATGACTAGAGGACTAGATTCAAACCCAATTGTGGCTCAAATGGATGGAATGTCTTTACTGGAGGCAGTGTCTGAGCCCATTTGCTCTGCTTCCATAGGCTTCAGGATCATGTGTGCAGGGCTGAAAGACATAAGAACAGGGTCCCTTCCCCCTTTTGCTGGTAATTCTACCATGAGAGGCATTGTAAAAGGATTAGAGATTTGGGGGGGGGGTAGATAGCTTGTAGGCAGGGTTTGAGGAAAACAAACAACACATCAGTATCGCAGTTAAATCAATTATAACAAAATGGAGACATCACCAGGGAAAAAAATGAACAGACATTTCCATCTTAGCAGAGAATTGGCATCCATTAAACATCACAGAAGAGCAATATTAAAACTGTTTGCATGTACATACAGTAAATGTGAGAATGGAATTTTCCTGTAAATTAACTTAAAACATTGTCCCTTAAATTTTGGGCTTTTCTTAAAAACACCGAGAGGAATAGGAAAATTGAACTCTGTTCCTTGTCCCAGACCAGGTTGGCCAGACCTAACTGGGCAAAGACATTTTCCTTTCTTTTCAGTGCTTTTAATTTTTCTAACAATTTGAAATTCATATCTCTAGGAAACAGAGACATTTTACAGTTGCAATTACTCGAGTGCGCACAAGACAAGACAAAGACCTACACAGACACAAAAACAGGGACAAAGAGGATGACAGGACACACACACAAGTCCTTCCTGCCATAAATCTCAGTTAAATTAGGGAAGGCACAAGTCTTAACAAACAAACCACGTGGTTACATATAAGAGAGAGAGAAGAAAAGAGAGAGAGAGACAAACAAACAAACATCTCAACATTTTTCCTTTTCTGTTTTCTTAAGTACCTTTATTTAGCCAAATTGGCTGTTTTGTTTTGTTTTGTTTCTCTGTGTCATCCCTCAGCAAAGCCCATTTTCTACACAAGTTTCCTGCTTTTACTTTTGCACATTCCTGTCATACAGACATATTCCTGGCGTCCCAGGTTCCAAGCCCACACACGGGTTTCCGCCACCCTCGAACTAGAGCTTCCCATGATCCTTTAAATGTAAGGTTCACTTTGGCTTAGCTAGTGGCAGGTTCAACAGTTTCAGAGAAAAAAAACTCTGGGAAGGACTTCCGATTCCCTCATAGAAGTAAGGCCCCCTTCCTGTAGGGAATCTCCTTAGGTTTATCAGATCCAAAAAGGGGATCTGCGAGGACTAGCCGCCCCTATACAGCTAGTACTAGGACCTCCACTTTCACGGGCTACACATTTTAGAACTGAAAAATTCTGGGGTTTGCTTTTGGGATGTGCACATAAAAACAACAACAACAACAAAATTTGCTTTCCCACCCTTCAATCATACACACACACACACACACACACACACACACACACACACACACACACACACACACATTCTTTCTCCTTCCCTAACAGAAGGTCCTGTGCTCTGTAAACGCTAAACAGAACTTACACAAATCAAAACAGAGAAAGAGAAGACATTGACACATAGGCTGGTAGATGAGAAAGAAACTCTATACTACCAAATGAGGATAAACAAAAATAATTCAATATTATGAAAAGCTGTATGAGCAAGGAGTTTCAGAAAATAAAATTAAAGAATATTTGAAAAAAAATGGAATTGCCTAAAGTACCAGAAAAGGACAAAAACTATTAAATGAATGAATATCAATGATGGAATTATCAGAAGCAGATCAAGAGACAAAAGAACAACCAAACACCAGGACCAGGTGGGCCAGTGGCAGAATTTTACAAAGATTTTACATAATGAGGTATTGATTGATGTAAAGGTACCATATTCCTGAATGGGAGCAAATATTACTTTGATTCCAAAATAAGATTCAGATTTAATGCAGATAAAACTATAGACCCATCTCTTCACTGAATGCTGACTATAAAATATATACTTCAATAATGGCAGCAAACTAAAAGGTTCCTAAATGAATTTATACATTCAGCTCTCTTAAGCTTTTTTTCTAAGAGACAGATTAAAAACAAAATGAGAATGATTTTAAATACATTAAAAAAAGGGGCACAAGAAAAGGATGCTATTCATTTTGATACTGGAAGTGCTAAATATAAATATTATGGCAGACACAGAAATTAAAGGCATGGAAACTTGAAAACTAATTTTGCACCAAGTGAGAAATAAAATATGTTAATAACCAACCTTACTGACAATTTTGTTGTCCAAAAGGTAGAGAAGAGAACTAGAGGAGATAATTAAGTCCATACTTGACTTAATACTTACAAAGAAGAAGTTGTAGAAGGATTTGAAACTGCATCATTAACATAACAAAAACAATTGAACACACTAAAGTCTTAGATTTTAAGAGCTGACCTTAATAAACTCAGAGAAACTTGAGAAAGATTCCTTGGATGAAAATCCTAAAGGGAAAAAAAACAACTCAAGAAGCTTGGTAAACTCTGAAAAACTTGATTATAAAAACCAATTGCACCATACCAATCAGAAAAAAAAACCAGAAATCCAAGAAACCAGCATGGCTGCACAAAGACCTCACTGACAAATTGAATGAATGAAGGACAGATACAAAAATGGAAAGAGGGCACATAACTAAGGCAGAATATCAGCAGATAGCAAGAATCTGTAAAGAAAAATCAGGAGACAAAAGCCTTGAATGAACAACGACTTGCAACAAAGGTGAAAGATAATATAAAAGATTCTTCCAATACATAAAAAACAAGAAAAAAAATCAAGGAAACAGTTGGACCACTAAAGAGAGAAGGCAACACAGAGAAAGCCATGAGTTGCTTAACTCATTCTTTGCATGTCTTCTTGCAAAAAGAAATGCAACCCAACTAACCAGAAATATAACTGGAAAGGAAAAAATAAAACAGACTGTAAACTAAAGTTAAAATAAGCAAAAACAGTAAGAGAACACCAGGTCCCAGAGTCCTAAAGGAGCTGGTAAATGAAATCTCAGAACGACTGCACATCTTAAAAAAAATCTTGGGACACGGGGACCACCTGAGAAACTGGGAAAAAGCTAATGTGGTTCCCATCTTCAAAAAGAAAGAAAAAAAAACAACTAAACTCTGAGCCCTATCTAATGCAAAGAAAAGTAAAATCCTACACCTAGGTAAGGAAAACCAAAAATATAGATAACTATTATAAATTGGTGCAACAAATTAAAACAGATTTGGAGAAGTGGAAAAGAACCACCATAAAATGAGTATCCTGCAATGGCTAGCAGACAAAACAGGGCTGGGGGGGGAGAAGGGGGGGGAAGGAAATATCAAAGGATTTAGGAAGATACATTAACTTGGTTAAACAAAAAGCATGATTATTTTTTCCCTAAAATGATTTGTACCCAGACAACACACTATTCAATTGAAATTGGAATTTACATATGCCATAAAGTAAAATTAAAAAGCAAAAATTACCCCCCCACACACACATACACACATGCAAACACACATTTCCCAGTTTTCTATGGTTTAAAATAAAATTTAGAGGTAGGTACTCACCTTCTTTCCAAGCAGCCCCTGAATTGAAACTCAAAACCCCTTTAAAACCTAATTTCCAATGGCCCAGGTCAAATAAATTTATTTAGGCCAGGATCATTGGAGAGGTTAGCTTGGAATCCTATCTGGCTTGCCAATTGTTATAAGGAATATCCTTTTAGGTTCAGTTCCAAGTGGGGGAAAAGACACTGGATTCATGAAGGTTGCTTGGAAGGAAGGTTTAATGGTGGACAGGAGCACATGGCTTGAGCCCCTGTACAGAAAAGGTAGCTTACATGGTTCCAGGTGTGGTGAAGAGAAAAAGAGAGAGAGGAGATGCTGAGTTCCTTGTTTTTATAGTCTAAGTTGGGTCCCACCTCTTAGATTTCCTGTTCCTGTATAGAAATGTATCCCATTGGCTCTCAGACCCCCCAGGGGCATGCTGGGGCAACTCTTGGCTTTTGTCTAATCCAGCTTTGGCTGAATGAAAGGGCCTTGGGCAAATCCTATTATGGTTTTATTATGCAGAAGACTTTCAGCCAGGTGAGAGGAATGTGTGAGCTGGGCCCTTGCAAGGCGTGGGGGTTTTCCAAGAGGAGTCTTTTGTCTGTTTAAAAAGCATGTTTCCAGATGTGTTCCACAGAATATTTTCTACCTTTTAATATCTCCTAGGATATCTCATTTCCTAGGAGAGGGGTGGGTGCTAACTTCCTACATACCGAAATAAATATTTTAATTAGAACTTTAAACTACGGTTTTATTTCTAATGTCTGAATTCCGGGGAAAAGATCAAACATCACCTCTGTGAGATTTATTCTCACTCCGTCAAAGAGTGAAAAGTAAATATTCAGTATATAGTTGTTAAAACATTGTCTCAACAAGGCTTCTTCCTATATGCATTCTGATCATTTAAACCTGCCGCCTTTTCTTTCTGCCATAGGATACCAAAGTGAATGTTTTGGTGCAACAAATTTTGCAAATCTATTCTTGTATAAGAAGAAATGAAACATTTAATATTAACTTCTTCCTTGGGTGAAAGTATCACCATTTATTAAATAGATCAAGATATCTCATAAAAATCTTATAGCCAATTGCATAAGTAAAAATTTTGGTTTCCGTTTCCTGTCCGGGAGAGACGAATGTTGCAAGCCAAAGTCTGAAACTCTTCTCTCTTAATAGGTTACATATGTTCAGAGGCAAAATCCAGCTAATATTTTGGATTGAACACCTATAAATTAAAGCTTTAAGTGACAAGTTTCCTCCCACCTTCTGTGTGAGTTTCTTTTAGAAAGCATTAAGTAATTGGTTTTCTTCTTCCATTGGGAATTTGACTCTCTCCTTAAAAGCAAGAATTTACAGAGTGGATGGAGTGAGTGCAAAAGAATCCCAGTTATAAAAGCCTTGATTTATACCCACTACCAAGGCTAATTTCACCCCTGATACCATTTCACATGTATTCTGTGCCCACAGAGAACTGCACGGAATATATTGGCTCAGGGTACGGAGGCAATTGTTAAAATTTACTAGTGTTGCACCTGTAGCCTTCTTGGATGGAAGCTCTTAGTATTTGGAAGAGATAGGCAGTGGTGGGTTCCTACCAGTGCGGTCCACTCTATAGCACCGGTAGCGGCCCGCGGTTGGTTGACGGTGCCTGGGCGCCGCCATTTTTTTTAAAAAAATTCTTCTGCGCATGCCCAGAAACCTGACAATTAAGTCTTTCCCTGTCCCTTCGCTTGAAAATAAGAAGCTCGCATTTGACACTTTTCCTTCGCTTTTGCTTAAAGCTTCCCAAAGTGGGCATTTTCCGAAAGCTTAACCTTTTATACTGTTAATTTTATATAGTTTTATACTGTTATTCTTTAGATGAACACATTGAGGACTGTTAAAAGATACTGTTCTTTTAACAGTCCTCAATATTTTCGTCTAAGGAATCCATGACTGAAACCAAAAATGCTGTATGAGACTTGCTTGTCTTTTAACTATAGCATTTTCTGCATATAAAGGTTGCTGTGTTGCCATGGTGTAACACACACTTTGTATGCAAAGCTTTTCATATAAGGTATAAAATAGCAAAAATAGTAACATCTCTCTGAAATAACTAATATATGACCGGCAAGCCACGCCCACCCGGTCACACGGCCAGCAAGCCACACCCACAAAATAAACCACGCCCACAGAGTGGTAGTAAAAGAAATTAGGAACCCGCCCCTGGAGATAGGCAGTTGCTCAAAATGGTGGGAGAAAATTGGGGAAGGGGGGGGTAGAGAAACTTTCAACTTACAAAACCTTGCATATTCAAGCAGTCAAACAATAGGTAAACTCAAGCCTTGTTCCATCCATAAACACACACTATGTTGGTCTTGTTGAAGTCTTACAGTGGACAACACAGCAGGTAGAATGCTTTTAGTTACAAATTCTATTTTGCTATCATGTGAAACTTCCTTGGGTCTTTATTCCATCTCTTCTATAGCTCAAGCTCACAAGGTAGTAGTAACATTTGAGAAAATGGTTACCAGATAGATCCAGGAGTATGGTTTAAATACTACAGGAAATGAAAAATTAGATCTTTAAAAGTTAATTTTAGTAAATTTAATCTGAGTACTACACATTTAATTATGTTAATTAAAAGAGTTTTTTTTAAATCAACATGCATAAAGCACATAGAATTGAAATCCCCAAATCATTTCTTTGGGGAATAGTAAAAACACCCAAAGAACAACAGCATTCTAATAATGTTATCTGAAAGAAATTAGTAATTCAGTTCAGATTAGAAACTAAGGAGTAAAAAGCATATTAAATGAAGCAGAAATATAAATGGTGCAGATCTGATGTTTGCAAATTTGAGAGCCAGTACAGGTTAAGGTGATGTACATGTTAAGTGTTGGATTAGTATTGAAGAACACAGATTCAAGCCACAAACAGTAGTCCAATTTATCTCATAGGATTTGTCTGTTCTTGAGAGCCTAATGCAGGGGTGTCAAAATCGCGGCCCATGGGCCAGATGCGTCACACGCTGGCCACACCCATGCCCAGTTTAGCGAAGGGGGAAAAAGTCGTGATAAATCACGTGATGATGCTGTGACAACGCGAGTTTGACACCCCTGGTCTAATGCTATAAAATTAGCAACAAAAGTAAGCTAAGCCCACCCAAACAATAACACTGTGGCAAGGGAGATTAAAACAAAAATCAATTGAGAATTTTTTTCTGCCCTAAGTAGATTGAACCTTTAGTTGTGAGTACAGTAGACATATTGTAGTTATATGGTATCCGGCAATAGGAATAGATTCCATACAAGTTATGGCTCATTCCTTCCTTCCCAGAAATAATGTTTTAGAATTTCTTTAGAAATAAAATTAACAGAATCTTTAATGCACATTGCTTGCTTGCTTTGAGCTAGAGTGAACTTTTCACCTATTGATTGGCCGTTTCCGGAGTAGGAATGGAGAAAGATTACTTTTTAAAAGCCAAGCCTGACATTTCAATCAAATATTTCGAACATGAACACAATATCCCTTTCAGAAAGGGGGCACTCGGAGCCCACCCATTCCACTTCCTTTCAATTCATATAGGGACTGGGTGCAGACACTAACTGAATTTCGCACCTCTTAAAATCGTATGATACAGCTATGAATGCTTTAGGATAAAGATATTCTAGAGAGGTATATTTAGAAATAAAATGCATTACAAACCCATAATCTGAGAGGGAAATACTTTCAACAAATGGATATATTTGAAATATATCTTTCACATGGGTATTTTTAAAAGACAGTTAAATGGAGAAATGAGATCACACAAACTAATATATAAACAGATGTGAAGCGGATAAGGTGAAGAAATGGTGCCAAAAAATCCAAAAAAATTCCCAAAAAAATTTCTCAAAAAAGATGGCGATGTCCACGGACCAGCACTGACAGAACTGGTTCCGTGACATCACCGTGACATCATCAGCGGTTTGTTACCAGTTCTATAGAACCGGTGTGAACCGGGATGAACCCACCTCTGTTCTAAACAGTTTGTTTTTCTAAATTCATGTTTTACAGGAGCTTCTTGTATGTTGCAAACAGGGGTGGTATTCACTTACTTTCCCTACTGGTTTGCAAATGTGAGCACGTGTGCACGCACGCTCACTTCGGTCACGTGCATGCTTTCTGTGGATGCACATGGCCTTCCACACATGCGCTTTGCACACACAGCTTGCACATATGTGTGCAGCTTCAAAACATGTCTAAATAGGACGGCATAGTGCCGGGGCAGGTGGGTGGGGCGGATGGCAGGCCACTACTACCGATTCACCCAAACCAGTCCAAACTGGCTGGATACCACCTCTGGTGCAAAGCTTATTTTGTATATTCATGTCTCATTCTGGTGTGAATGAAGACTCTGTTACCATAAAAAATGAAGCAAAGATAAACTTATTTCTTGTATTCACTTTCATTTCCCTGCATTTATTTTATGCTAATAACTTTATTTAATCTATTTTAGATTAGTTCATTTGGTACTTCTCTCTGTGTGTATGGATTCTATTCTTTTTTTATATAAGATATTAAGCAAAAGCAACGGTTGGTTAATATGAGCATTTTTTCCCTAACTCCCATCTTTAATATTAACAGAATGACAGAATGACATAGTTGGAAGGTGCCTTGGAGGTCTTCTAGTCAATCCCAAAGCTCAAGCAGAAGACCCTATACCCGTGACGGCGAACCTATGGCACGAGTACCACAAGTGGCACGTGGAGCCATATCGATGGGCACACGAGCTCAGGTCTGGCGCGCATGCGCACACTGGCCATCTGATTTTTAGGCTTTCTGGGCCCACTGGGAGTTGGGAAATAGGCTGTTTCCAGCCTCTGGAGGGGTGGGGAAGGCTCCAAAGCTCCAGAGCCTTTCTAGGAGCCTGGGGAGGGTGAAAATGGCCTTCCCCACCCCCCCGGAGGTCCTCCGGAGGCCAGAAACGTTCTGTTTGCCAACTTCCGATTGGACCGGAAGTCCCATTTTTTAACTCTCCCCAGGCTTCAGAGCCTTTCTAGGAGCCTGGGGAGGGCAAAAACAGCCTTCTCCACCCCCCAGAGGCCCTCTGGAGGCCAGAAACGGCCCGTTTCCAAACTTGAAATGGGCTGTTTCTGGCCTCCTGAGGGCTTCCGGGAGGTGGGGGTGAGGAAGCCTGGTTTCACCCTCCCCAGGCTCCTAGAAAGGCTCTGAAGCCTGGGGAGAGCGAAAAACAGACATGCCATCGCGTGCCAGGAGCAGGAGGGGCCACATGCGCATGCGCGGGGGTGCATGGAATTATGGGTGTGGGCATGCGCATGACATCCCCCCCGTGCTCCCCCCCTTTTGGCACGCAAACCAAAAAAGGTTTGCCATCACTGCCCTATACCATTTCAGACAAATGGCTATCCAGTCTCTTCTTAAAAACCTCCAGTGATAGAGCACCCACAACTTCTGAAGGCGAGCTGTTCCACTGGTTAATTACTGTAAATACTGATCTACCCCGCAATTCTAGCCCAGTTTTGTTTCATTGTTTGTGGTTATCACTGACTCCTCCTTTTCCTACAGATTTGAACAATTCAGATGATATGTTATCAGTCCTTGGCTTTTGCCTTTGGGGATGTGTGTTGCACTTTTTAGCAAAGTCCACTCTTGAATATGTTGTTATTTCTCCAAATGATCTTATCTACTGTCATTCTATCATCCTATTTGCAAAGGGCTTTGTACGGCATTTAGCAATAGCAATAGCAATAGCAATAGCACTTTACTTATATACCGCTTCATAGTGCTTTACAGCCCTCTCTAAGTGGTTTACAGAGTTCAGCATATTGCCCCCAACAATCTGGGTCCTCATTTTACCGACCTCGGAAGGATGGAAGGCTGAGTCAACCTTGAGCCGGTGAGATTTGAACAGCTGAACTGCTGAACTAGCAGTCAGCCTGCAGTCGCAGCATTTAACCACTGCACCACTTCAGCTCTTCCTTTACCTTCTTTGGCCTCTATTGCACCACGTCTCCGATTATTCTTGAATCTTCTGACCTTAGCTGTAATAATAATCCTACGATTTCTCTGACACGCTTGTCGACACAGCCATCCACATATTTCCTTTTGGGGTAAGCAACACTGAGCAGACTGCAGAAAAGGAGCAGGATATACTAAGCCAAAGAAATTAAAGACTTGAGATAACAAAAAGAAAAGGAAACACAGCGAAAACTAGTTGACGTGATTTCTATGATCTTATTAAAAATATCTCTCATTTCCCTTTTTTGTGATTTTTTCCCTCAATTTGTTGACGTTCTTTCCGAGACTCCTTGCTTCATGTTGGAAGCCTTCAATCACCACATTTCATTCTTCTCCTAAGTGTTTCTGATAGCTTGTTCTGAAGGCCACTTTAGATATTCTCCTCTGAAAGGGAGGTGGTTTTCTTTCTAGTCTAGTTTTAACCATATCTCTTTTGTCAGCTCTCCTAAGCTTACATTTTGTGTAAATCAAGTCCGAGGACAGATTAAAGGAGCTTGGAATGTTCAAGATGAAGAGAGAAAAAAAGACTTAGCAAAGACATGATAACCATGTGCAGCTACTTAAAATAAAGTTTCAAGAAAGATTGTCAAGATCTATTTTCCCTGGCTACAGAAACTAGAATCAGAAATACAGTAATGAATATAGGTTGCAGCTACCTAGATCTTGTTTAGATTTAAGGAAACATTTCTTGGCAATAAGAATTGTATAGCAATGGAACAATCTCTGGAAGTTGTGGGTTATACATCTCTGGATGCAGTGGTGAAATCCAATTTTTTACTACCGGTTCTGTGGGCGTGGCTTGGTGGATGTGGTGTGGCTTGGTGGGCGTGGCTTGGTGGGCATGGCAGGGGAAGGATACTGCAAAATCTCCATTCCCATCCCACTCCAGGGAAAGGATACTGCAAAATCTCCATTCCCTCCCCACTCCTGGGGGAAGGATATTGCAAAATCCCCATTCCCTCCCCACTCTGGGGCCAGCCAGAGGTGGTATTTGCCAGTTCTCCAAACTACTCAAAATTTCTGCTACTGGTTCTCCGAACTACTCAAAATTTCTGCTACCGGTTCTCCAGAACCTGTCAGAACCTGCTGGATTTCACCCATGCTCTGGAGGTATTTAAGAAGAGGATGAACAGTCATATCCTCTTAGGAATGATTTAGCCTGCTGGCTGGAGAATTCTGAGAGTTGATGTCCACGCAGCTTAAATTTGCTGTGGCTGAGAAACACCAAACTAGATAATCCTTGTGATCCAATCTTTGGCAGACTACTCTTCGGTTTTCTAACTATAACCTCTGTATTTGACACCATGATCTCTTTTATAGTCTTCCTGGAAGTGTCCTGGTTGACTGGATTGCATTTCACTGTGTTCTGTTCCCTCTCGCGTGATCAATTTGATTTGATTCTGATGTTGACCACTCAGTGATGACCATGTTCGTATATGTTGCCTGAAGCAGGTGTTGGCAGTTAACCAAGAATTCTTTTCACAAAATGTTAGTAACCTATTCCCTGCACTACTGTGTTTACCAAACTGGAATCTTTCTGCTTCTTCCATTTCATCAACTTCTGCATTTCAATCACTCATTAATAGATGTTTCCTGGATAGCTATTAAATCTAATTCTAATAGATATGATACTGTGGTCCATACTTGTTCTCCCAAAACATCCAGTTTGGTAGCTTTCCTTCCTGTTTCTTTCTCATATTCCATGTACTAATTGTAGTTCTCTTTCAGTGTATCCCCAGATGTATGCACTAGGGGAGAAGACACACTTAAAACGTTGTAATATATACATATGATAGATTTAGATTTAGATTTTTAGATTTAGATTTAGATTTGAAAAAAGACCTATCCAAATGTATACATTAGGATAAACCATATACAGAAGAAGAGAAATGCAAAAGAAAATGCAAATATATTGAAATGCAAATCTATTGAAAAAAAAATCCAAACATAAAGAGATATAGAAATGTAATGGAAAGTACTGTACAGGAAATTGAAGGAATGTTAAATTAAAATAAAATTGAATGTAAACATTTTGGTGCAAACCCAAAATGTTATCATTGCTAAAGTTGGTAAGCTCTAATTATTCATACATACCTTTATATCCCTTTATGGTTTAGGATTGGGTTACTTATAGGACCTTCTCTCCTCAATTGTTTCTGCCTTATCTGGCAGGTAAGGCAGGTTCCAGATACCATCGGCTAGAGCAGTGGTTCCCAACCTTTTTGTGATCGAGTACCACTTGGAGGTCCCGTACAGTCGCCGCATACCACCTGGTTCCAGAGAAACTAAATTCGATCAGATATCACTTTATTTCCATAATTGTACCGTTCCTTTTTTGGCCCCGCGCATCCAGCAACTGGATTCTCGGGCCGCTGGGACCAGGTGGGTGGCGTGTGGCAACAGTTGCAAATCGTTGCCAGATTATCTTGTGTTAGGCAGTAAACATTTTTGTGAAGTAAAAAATAACTAACTAAAAATCGTTCATGACCCCGAAAGTGTTCGCGTACCACCTGGAAGGCCCTCGCGTACCACTAGTGGTACACGTACCACAGGTTGGGAACCACTGGGCTAGAGAGTGTTGGCGGGCAGGACTCAAAATGATCTTCCAAAGGATAGTACCTTTTCTGCCATTGTATCACCCTCCTGAGATTAGATTGGTCCCATTCCCATTAGCCTTCTATAAGGACTTTTAAAAAAATGTTTTATGCCAGAGCCTGGGGCCCTGAGCATGGGATAGAGCCCATCTCTTGGTTATGTGGTTAGATTACGCCCTGCTATGTTTTTTATTTTAATTTGTTTTTTTTATTCTGTATTTTATGTATGTTTTTTTTTTATTTTAAGCCAGCTAGATTAATATAAAGGCTATATAAATTGAATTGATCAATCAATTAATCAATAAGAACATTTAATTATTGAGGGAGGCTACTTGAAAAAGAAAATTGCTCAAAGGGATATTGGATGCATTTCTTGATTTGCAATTAGTATTAAGTAAACTTGCGACAGCAGTTGGGAATTTGAGCTGGCTGGTGCTGAAAACTTCTCGGGTCTTGGTTCAGAAGAGAACTGAAAGCAGACATATCCAAGTGATGCCAGAAATAATCATCCAGCTGCTTGGATAGTTGGTTGGAGACAGAACATTTCAAAGATTGAAAAGGTTTAGATAAAGCTGTAAAAAAAAAGGGTCCCCTCTAAGTTTGCCTTGTTTAAATCATTTTCTAGAAAGCAGACAGATGTTAGCCAGAGTTTTCTTATATAATGAGCCAAACCGTTCAATATAACCCATAACTTTCTCTGGATATACAAAGCAGCATATGCTCTTTTACTCCAGCTGAATTCAACAGAATGACGCTGTTAAGAAAATTATCACATGTAACAGATTAACAGAGTTGGAAGGGACCTTGCAGGCCATCTAGTCCAACCCCCTGCCCAAGCAGGAGAGCCTACATCTGCCTCTACCTAGGATCGAACTCACAACCTTGGGGTGGGGGGGGGGCATGCAGGAGATCTTCCATTCTCGCCCTGGTATTTTGAGAAGATCTATATAATTGCCTGAATTTGTGTAGAAATTTACATTGTTTCAACAGCAAAAGTCAATTATGAGTTGTGTTCCAATTTCACTTGGTAGAGAAATATTTACTTCCGATAGCTTCATAAACACCCCATGGTATCACACTGAGAGTTCAGCTTGTTTTTGACAATGGTCCATAGGTTATCTGGCTATTTGAGAGCTAAGCGTAAAATCTTTCTATTGCAGGTGACCGATTACTAAATTGGTGCCATGGTGAAAATGCATTCATTTAAATAATAATAATAATAAAGCACAGAGGGAAAGGAAAACGATTAAAATGAAGTTTCTGCTAGTTTCAAAGCAGCGATCTTTGACTTCAAAGGAAATGTTATACTTACTGGGATATTTTAACACTCAGGGCAAAGGGAAGGTCTAAAAAGTACAAGAACTGATTTAATCATTCGCTCAATTGAAGGGTCAGTCTTTCTTTTGCAAAGTAGCCATTTAATTGCTGATATTAGCCTACAACAAACACTTTAGCCCAAGAGACAAAATACTCAAGTTGATATACCATAAGTGTATTTTAGAAGTAGAACTAAGAAACATATCCTGAGGTCACTTTGAAGGTGAGCAGGCAATATCTTCTGCCTTCCAGAAGCAGTTGCCTTTCCATTCTGGCGTTAGGCAGTAATGACAAGCTTACATTAGCCAAAAGTAATATTTTAGCCACTGATGCGGCTTCTGGAGCGAGAAAAGATTTGCACAAATATTTATACACATTGTCATGTCCTCTTCAGTTAACATACACATGCCTGTGTTTAGTTCTCCTAAAGCGTGTACGCTATTATACAGTTTTCAAGCATAAAATGCATTTTATACATTATTTTCTATAATGCATGGACTGGTATCTTTTTAAAATATGGTTTATCTTCCTGGACCATCTGCAGCAATTGGGAGCTGAGGACAACATTCTTCAGTGGTTTCACTCCTACTTCAGTGGTTTCACTCCTACTTCCCTTCACCCAAGGGAACTTGATTGTTCCCTTGGGTGAACAATCAAGCTCTTGAGAGATTTATTGTAGAGTTCCTCAGGATTCAGTCCTCTTCCCTATGTTATTTACTACAGTTGGTGAGAGAGGACACACATTGCCTAGATACGGTGTCACCTATGTACTGTATCAATGACACCCAATTATGTATCACTGCATTGGGCCAAACTGGAGTTGCCTTGGATGTCCTGAATTGATGTCCCTACATGGTCAGTGTCTGAATGGGATAAAACAAGGCCTGACTAAGTCCCAGATGCTTGACTAAGGCACTAGTGTCCCAAAGGTGTTTTTTCAAGAGGCAACTGGACTTTCTGGTTTTTCTTTGAAGACGTTTTTGCTTCTCATCAAAGAAGCTTCTTGGATGAGAAGCAAAATGTCTTCAAAGAAAAAGCCAGAAATTCCAGTTGCTTCTTGAAAAAACACCTTTGGGGACAACCATAACCTAGATTACTGAGAATCTCAATAGACATAAGGCATAAGGCATAAGGCATAGACATAGACATAAGGCCAAATAAACAATTATGAAGACTGTTTTAATAATGCTACTAATTGTGTTGTTTTAAAAAGAAGAAGAAGAAGAAGAAGAAGAAGAAGAAGAAGAAGAAGAAGAAGAAGAAGAAGAAGAAGAAGAAGAAGAAGAAGAAGAAGAAGAAGAAGAAGAAGAAGAAGAAGAAGAAGAAGAACAGCAACAACAACAGCAACAGCAACAGCAACAGCAACAATAGCAACAAAAATGGATAGTTTTGCTTGGATTGTTAGGATCTGGGATTTTCTTTTTGTACATCAAGCATAAATCACTGGATTGATGATTCCATGTGTTCCCTGTCTAAGAAAATACATCAATGCCACCAACACTGTGGTTGCACTGCAATGTGTTTAGGATATAAATAATTGTCCTAGGATATAAATAATTGTTCTTTAATGTATACATTTTAGCAGGGCCTGTGTCCACAGTTGTGCAAACATGAGCTCCAGTCTGAAACTGCTTTATAGGGAAAAAGAAGCTGTTAATTTGTAGTTGAAAATGTTATTTTAAGAATCAGGAAAACTCCAGGGAGCTTGCCTCTAATCAGTTGTGTTGTAATAAAATGCCTAAGAATGACTTGGTTTTCTACTCGCTCTGCTCTATAAGGGCACAGAATTTAATAAGTGAGTATTCCTCAAGTAACAGAGCCATACTGATGTCATGGTTAAAGCACCAGGTTAAAAACTGGGAGATTATCAGTGGTGGGTTCCTACCAATGCCGTCCACTCTATAGCACCGGTAGCGGCCCGCTGGTGACGTCACAGTACCGGTGCGGTCGGTTGCCAGTGCCTGAGCGCCGCTCTTTAAAAAAAAATTTTATACTTTTTTTTACATTTTCTTTTGTGCATGCCCAGAAGCCGAGCTTCCGGCACTGCGCATGCGCTGCCTTCCTACCCCACAGTGAGTCCAAGCAGGGGAGGATGGCTGAGGGAGCGCGTGAGACGCTGAAAGAACGGGCGGCAGGACCTATCTCAGTTCCCCTCCCTTCAGCAGTCTGAGAAGCCACGAACGCGCGGTGATGATCCCAGGCATTTTCGCACGTTCGAGGCTTCTTGAGCTGCTGAGGGGAGGGGGAACGGGCGGCAGGAGCCTAGGATCATCGAATGGGGAGAAGCATTCAGGCCGGATGGAGCCTCCTAGAAGAACTGCTGCCGCGGTCTTGCTGCTCCCGCTGCGGGGGGCTGCGTTGCGGGTGGGCAATGCCCCCCCCCCGCTTCTCTGGCTGCTGCCAAGCTCCTGAGGCCCACGCCCACCCAGTCACATGGCTGGCAAGCCACACCCACAAAATAAGCCACGCTCACAGAGTGGTAGTAAAAAATTAGGAACCTGCCCCTGGAGATTATGATTCCCACTTTAGGCACATAGCAGCCAGGCTAATGATCTTGAGCCAATCAAACCTTTTCAGTCCTGGGAAAAAGTCCAAGGCAAATGACTTATGAAAACTGGCCAAGAAAACTGCAGGGAAAATGTCTATGAAGCTTCTCAGTCATCCAGGTCATGGTTGACCCAAAGGTGCTTTTTCAAAAGGCAATTGGACTTTCTGGTTTTTCCTTGAAGACATTTTGCTTCTCATCCAAGAAGCTTCTTAAGGAGCCATGGTTAGAGTGCAGTACTGCAGGCTACTTCTGCTGACTGCAATTTGGCAGTTCAAATCCCACCAGGCTCAAGGTTGACTCAGCCTTCCATCCTTCCAAGGTGGGTAAAATGAGGAGCCAAATTGTTGGGGGCAATATGCTGACTCTGTAAACTGCTTAGAGAGGGCTGTAAAGCACTGTAAAGCGGTATATAAGTCTAAGTGCTATTGCTATTCTTAAGCACAAAACTGTGTGGAGTAACCCAGATAGTCCCCAGGTTAAAAAAATTGACTTGAAGGTACTACTGTGTTTCTACTGTAGAAAAAGCTTGTTTTAAACTTTTTTGTTATTCAAAAGAAGCAAAGGAAGGAAGATAATCTTTACAATCCCTCACTGAAGAACTGTGATGACTATAGATATAGATTCAATGATGTTGAGGACAAAGCTATTCAGCGCCATTAACCTTGTAATATTACTCATGCCAAAGTAAAACAAGCATGCTCATTTCCTGTTTGCAATGACTTTTTCACACAATAATGTGATTTGTTTGATTTGGTCAAACTCAATTAATTATCATTTATTCCAGTGCTGTGGAGTCGGAGTCGGAGTCGGAGTCGAGGAGTCGGAGTCGGAGGAAATTTTGGGTACCTGGAGTCGGAGTCGGAATCGGAAGTAAAAAAAACTGAGGAGTCGGAGTCGAGGAGTCGGAGGAAATTTTGGGTACCTGGAGTCGGAGTCGAGGAGTCGGAGGAAATTTTGGGTACCTGGAGTCGGAGTCGGAGTCAGAGTCGGAAGTACAAAAAACTGAGGAGTCGGAGTCGGAACATTTATCTACCGACTCCACAGCCCTGGTTTATTCAACAAATCACAATTTAGGAAACTGATTATCACTACATTCACGCAACCTGATGCTTTCTTGAGAGCTAAATCTGAGGAAATGGGGAATGAGTGTAATCTTTCAGATAAACCAGAAATACACAACTGCTTATACTTGCCATATTTCTGGGGATATATTCTGCAAAGACATGAGCTGAGCCACAATCAAAATTACATTTGATTTAATTGGTATTCAATTAAATACAGTAGATATAATCCTCCTCATGAGTTGATAATTTCCTCCTTCTTCCATTATAAAAAATTACATTTCCATGCCAATCTATCAAAGAGCTTTCAATTTTCTGGAGCTATATTCAGTAGGGCTAGTACAGTAGATTCGGATGGTAGCAAACAGATAGAGATGTAACATGCCTACCCTTGCCTCAAACAGGTAAGAAAAAGAGTAAATAGAAGTCTGAATACAACCTGTGAAATGTGAGCCAACTTTCTATTATTACTGTTTTCCCCATGCAATCATGTTACTTTGCTCTGAAATCAGTTTTCTTATGATGCCACTGAAAAGTTAATTCTGGGCAGGATTATAGCTGGCGTGCTCTTTGTTGGGATCAAAACTCAGATAAATTTGATAAATTCAAGGAAAATGTTTTGGTAAAAGTTTTGTTCACCTTCCAATGATTCCGTATTAATGCCCCTTGCTTTTTCTTCAGTACATTATAAAAGACAAGCTGTGCTTGCACTGTGAGGCGGTATATAAATCTCACAAAATAAATAAATAAATAAATCCTGTTGAATTCCATTAAAGTTTATAGAAGCAGCGAGTTGTCATTCTTTTGCCCCATCTAGAAAATTAACAAAATGTGATGCCTTTTACACCTTAATTTCTATTTTTAAATAAAGCACGTAGTACATGTTTTTTGCAATACTTTCTAATATATTTTGCAAACCTTTTCCAGGTAGTTGAACTTGAAAATAATAATTCTATCCAGTCTCAGCCCTAGGGTGAATTTCCATCTCACATCCTGTGATGAAAGCTGTTTGATTACAGCATGTATTTATTAACTCAAAAAAAATTGTGGCAAGTAAAATTTGACTACTGTATATATTCACAGATAAAGACAAGACCTTTAGGTGCCAAAATATATCCCAAAATTGAGTTCAGCTTATCTGGGGAAGGGCTTATCCATGGATAGGCTTATCTGCAAGTATATGTGGTAGGTTTTTTTCTGGGGTTTATTTTTTAAGTATCTGTATATCCTGTATACAGTCATGAAAAAGCTAATCCTAGATAAGCAAATCCTCAGGGTTTTTTTAACCATAATACCATGAAAAAATGAACCACCCACAGATAAGCCAATTGTGAAAATTAAGATAAAGTACGTGGAAATTTAAAGGGTCAACCTTTCTGCAGGTGGTGTGTTTAACATTACCCTAGCACACAGAATCCACAATCTGGAGTTTTCTTCCTCATGAAGAAATATAGAAACTTCATTTGCCAACTTTTTGTGTATCAGACGTCTGTTAAAAACAGATTATGGTTAACAAAAAAGGACCCTTACTTTTAGCTGACCATAAAACACATATACCATAGGCTTTCGCCAATAGCTAGTATGCAGCTACACTGGACCCAAGAAAGGTGACACCATTCCCCTAGGCGATTAATAAACAACACACACACACACACACACACACACACACACACCAAATCCAAAGAGATTACTAAAGAACAGGTGGAAGAAGAAAATGGGCAAATAATCTCAAAACAAGAAAGAAAAAATACTCTTTTATCTTCATCACTCTGTTCAGGAGAGCTGTGGTGGTGCAGTGGTTAGAATCCAGTACTGCAGGCTAACTCACTGCCAAGAGTTCGATTCTGACTGGCTCAAGGTTGACTCAGCCTTCCATCCTTCCGAGGTTGGTAAAATGAGGACCCAGATTGTTGGGGGCAATATGCTGACTCTGTAAACCTCTTAAAGAGGGCTGTAAAAGCACTATGAAGTGGTATATAAGTCTAAGTGCTATTGCTGTTGCTATTGCTCTCTCCCATTAGCTGGACCAATAGGTTGGGCAGATCTACCTTTGAGCCAATATGGCTCCATTTTAGCTGATACGGTAGATCAGCATTTCCAAGTAGGTTGCTCTATCCTTTAGCTCTGTGTTACATGTTCTATGTTCTCCCAAGGGTGAATCAGGCCAATAGAGTTATTCTCCTAAACAAATGTTCACTACATAGTGATTTTTGTATTTTAGATGCATCTATAACATTTAGTTCAGGCTTTTATTCCCATTTTATTCTCATTTTGCAGAAACCCATCTGCTGCCTTAATCAAGGGCTAAAAGGAGGAAGGGCTTCCAACCCTGGTGTTGCATTGGGCTCCCAAAGTCTTTAACTCAAATCAACCGTAATGAATTTGGTACAGCATTGCTACATTTTCCAAAACATCAACAAGTACAAAGCTTTGTAACACTTTGCAGTGAGTCTGATGTGTGCTTCATTCCCCCTAGATTGACAGGAGTCCAGAAGATGTATGAGTTTGACTGCAGGGTCAAACCAGCCATTTGCAGCATCCTGTACCTTTAAATTGGAGCTGCCCTTCTATTAACACCACAGCTGTCAAGGATTGTGTAAACAAATACACTTCCTAAATAGACTCCACAACATTTTTAAAAACCCTTGATCTCTTGCCAGCAATAATAGAAAAACAACTTCCCCTTCCCTAACACACCCCAACACATAATCAGCCTGCTAATCAGCAAGTTCCTGACACAGGGCATACCAGTTGTCAAAGGGCCTGGCGGGTCACCCAGACCCCAATTAATAACCTGAATAGGATCAGAAAGGAAACGGAGCAAAATACAGGATTAGGATTTGCATGAGACACCAAACCACAAGCTAGTCCACTAGTTTTTAGCTCAGTGGGACGTAAAAATAAAAAAATAAAAAAAATAAAAAAGTGAATTTCATTAACTGGTTAAATATGTCAGATGATACCTCCAAAAGTTCTCCATAACGTATATAGACTATGTCACTGTCTCCCAAAAGAAAGAAATTGAGTGCATCTGATCTATTTATTTATGTTTTGATGATATTATTTAACCAATGCCCCAGTACAAAACTCTGTTTTCGGTTATTTACATTTTACCTAAACAGAACAATTGTGAAGAATGTAATAAATAGAATGGGTTGCTTGCAAACAATGTGAAATAATGCCATCTGACTCCCCCAATCTTTTATTCCCTTTAAGTAGAACATGAGCCATACTTGTTTCCTGTCATGATTTCATGTATGTGTTGTAATTAGAACTGGGATTTAAGCTGCCCTTTTTTCTCAGATGGACTCTTTACTTTTCCCAGGGCCACAAAAGGCAAAAATTCACAAGATCATTTCATTTCCCAGTTGAGTGAAAGCTGGCATTGGATGAGGTTTAGCACGTTTCTATTGGCATCTTTTAACAGCACACTGACATGCAGAAATTAAACATAGCTTTACCTCCATTCTGGAGACATCTTCGCCATTTGAATTTGTGCAGGACAGGTGGCTGACATTTTTAAGGGAAAGGAGCAAGTCCATTGAAAAATAGCCGCCCAGAGTCCTCAGGGAGTTGGGCGGCATTCAAATCTATTAAATAAAATAAAATAAAATAAATAAATAAATAAAATGCAAGCAAACTAACCCACCCAAAATGGGTGATTCTACATATCACACAATTGCAAAGAACAGAGGAAGAGAACATAAAAATATATTTTACAAAGTCTTAGCATTTTGCAGGGAGGAAAAACTCGAGACTCAACTCAGAGAAATATTTCTGAGAGAAAAAAATATTTTTTTTAAAAAAAGGAAATCTACAACTGCATATTCCAGGTAAGCTGGTGCTAATAAACTTTTGAGTTTACTCCTCATTAATCATGCTGACAATAGGTATCTCACAACTAGGGTACAAAAATCAAGATGGCCATTAGATGGCAGCAAAGAGTTTCTTAAAACTCCATCCATCCAGTGGCTATGTGGGTTTCTGGAGCCCAGATTTGATAAGGCTACTAACCAGAGGTGGGTTCCAGCCAGGGGCGGGTTCCTAATTTTTTTACTACCACTCTGTGGGTGTGGCTTATTTTGTGGGTGCGGCTTGCCAGCCATGTGACCGGGTGGGCATGGCTTCTCGGACTGCTGAAGGGAGGTCCTGCTGCCCATTCCCCCTCCCCTCAGCAGCTCGAGAAGCCTCAAACATGCGAAAATGCCTAGGATCATCACCGCACGTTCGTGGCTTCTCGGACTGCTGAAGGGAGGGGAATGGAGATAGCTCCTGCCACCCATTCTTTCAGCATCTCACATGCTCCCTCAGCCATCCTCCCCTGCTTGGACTCACTGTGGGGTAGGAAGGCAGTGCATGCGCAGTGCCGGAAGCTCGGCTTCTGGGCATGCGCAGAAGAAAATTTTAAAAAACATTAGATTTTTTTTTTAATGGTGGCGCCCAGGCACCAGCAACCGACCGCACTGGTACTGTGACGTCACCAGCGGGCCGCTACCGGTGCTATAGAGTGGACCGCACTGGTAGGAACCCACCACTGGTTCCAGCAGGTTCTGACCAGTTTTGGAGAACCGGTAGTGGAAATTTTGAATAGTTCGGAGAACCGGTAAATACCACCTCAGACTGGCCCCGCCCCCATCTAATCTCTGCCTCCCAAGTCCCAGCTGATCTGGAGGAAATGGGGATTTTGCAGTAACCTTCCCCTGGAGTAGGGAGGGAATGGAGATTTTGCAGTATCCTTCCCCCGCCATGCCCACTAAGCCACGCCCACCAAGTCATACCACGCCCACCAAGCTACGCCCACAGAACCGGTAGTAAAAAAAATTTGAATCTCACCTCTGCTACTAACCAAATCAGCACTATGTTAATGCATATAAGGCTGATGTGAGTTTAAATCCAATGCATCTGTGAAGTAACTGTCTACATTGTGGTCATACCAGATTGTGCCCTTGGTGTCGCTTGCATCTCAGTCTAATTGTATTTGATCTTTACATTTCATTTGAAAAGCTTTCAGTTCCAGATTGCTATATGGATAGAAAGAAAAGTGTTGAAGAGCCAGTTAGGTCTAGTGGTAAAGGTGTTGCTTAGAAACTGGGAGACTGTAAGTTCTAGTCCCACTTTAGGCACGAAAAATCAGCTGAGTTACTTTGGGCCAGTCACTCTCTCTTAGCCCAACTCACCTCACAGGCAGTTGTTATGGGGAAAAGAGGGAGTTCAGTTGCGTTACTTATAAAGTAATAAAGGCAGGATAGACATCTAATAAACTAAATCAATAAAAGTAATGTCACGGTGTGATTATTGCCTGTTACATGTATATGCAGGGAGATGCATCCCTATTCAATATAATGGTTCATTCCTGAGCACATGATTGATATGTTCTTGTATGCATGTGTGCATTCCAATCTCTGCTCTGTCCTTCTTCTTCTTCTGTCTTCCATTGAGAGAAGACGCACATTTATATCAGAGATGTAAACAAATGAGGATTTATTGTTTTTGTACCGAAATAAATATTTTTACTTAGACCAGGGGTCCCCAAACTTGGCAACTTTAAGACTTGTGGACTTCAACTCCCAGAATTCTGGGAGTTGAAGTCCACAAGTCTTAAAGTTGCCAAGTTTGAAGACCTCTGACTTAGACTTTTAAACTGCGGTTTCATTTCTAATGTCAGAATTCCGGGAAAAGATCAAACATCTCCTCTGTGAGATTAATTCTCACATCTGTCAAGTAAAAGAGGAAAAGAATCCAGGAGTGTCCGAAAGAGAGGAAATGGATGACCCCAGGCCCTTTTGCTTCTGTTCTACTCCTTAAGTTCTCTTCCCACTGTACATGTGCAGAGTCCCCAAGGAAATATAACCCAATCAGAAAAAAGTCGCTGAACATGGTTGGATGCAGTAGCAACTGTACAGTTATTTCAGATGGAGTCTTTCCTAGAGCATCTTGGGAGGGGGGAAAAAAACCCCATCACTTGACCTGCTCATATGGTACCACCATCAGCTTGCAAAAGATACGTAAAGGTACCCCACCAAAAATGCCTCACATCTTATCTAAAACATTACTTTGACATTACTATGACAATCCTGGATTAGATTTGCCAAGAGGATTCATCTGATATTCCTATCTGCAAGGTGTGTGTTTATCCAAACAGGCAAAGTGGCAGTTATTGGTGTCAGTCAGAACTAAAGAAGCTTCTTGGATGAGAAGCGAAACGTATTCAAAGAAAAACCAGAAAATCCAGTTGCCTCTTAAAAAAACCACCTTTGGGACAACCATGACTTGGATGACGGAGAAGCTCCATAGACATTTGGCAGTTACTGCATTCTGATCAAAACCCCGCCCCATTTATACATGTGTTGATGTCATACACAAATGGGCAGGACTTCAGTCATGATTATACAACAGCTGTCTTACCTGTTTTGATACATATATAACCCATGGCCCCTGCTCTAAGGATCAGTAGTTCTCAGACTTCTTCAGAATCTGAAAAGGAAGAAGAAAAGCTGCTCAGCTATGTGTGAGAGCCATACGTACTACAGTACTACGTAGTACCGTGTATACTCTAAAGCCTAAAAATCTCTGTGGAGTCTCTGTGGAGTGGGCGGCATACAAATGCAACTAATAATAATAAAAATGCTTTGAAGAGATGTTATGCTCAATCCCACACTCACATATTTTTCAAAAATCCTCTCCTAAATCCTTTCTGAAGCATACACATCTCTATAGTAAAGTAGACCAAATTAAGGAACAGTCCCATAACTGCTATGTGGAGCTTTCAGAGAACGGGATATAAAAGTAATACAGGTAGTCCTCGAATTACGACCACAATTGAGCCCAAAATTTCTGTTGCTAAGCAAGACAGTTGTTAAGTGAATTTTGCCCCATTTTACGACTTTTCTTGCCACAATTGTTAAGTGAATGATTACATTTGTTAAGTTAGTAACACAGTCGTTAAGTGAATCTGGCTTCCCCATTGACTTGTCAGAAGGTTGCAAGGAGTGATCACCAGGACACTGCAATGGTCATAAGTGCGAACAATGGTCATAAGTCACTTTTTTCAGTGCCGTTGTAATTTTGAGCGGTCACTAGACCACATAGACCAACAAAGCATCAGACTTTTACATTTAGACTTTTATAGAGGGAATCATAGAAACACAGGGCTAGAAGGGACCTTGGAGGTCTTCTAGTCCCATCCCCTGCCCAATGGTGATGGGTGATGGTGAACCTATGGCACGCTTGCTGGAAGTGGCACGCAGAGCCATCTCTCTGGGCATGCAAGCCGTCACCCATTGCTCTTCCGGGTTCTGGCCAGCTGGTCTTCACACACGCGGGAGCACTGGAAACTGAAGAGCAGCCGCCCGGTGCACATGTGTGCACCAGGAAGATGATTTCCCAGTTTCTGGTGCACACATGCGCACCTGCCACCCGGTTGTCATGCGCACATGTGTGCCAGAAACTGGAAGACCAGGTGGCCAGTGTGCATTCACGTGCCGGAAACTGGAAGATCGTCTTCCCGGCGCATGCATGCGCCCCTGGGTGGCTGCTCTTCCAGTTTCCAGCATGCGCACATGTGCACATGCTCCCGTTTCGGCACTCGGTGCTGAAAAGGTTCACCATCACTGATACTATCCGAGCCAAATGGTTGTCCAGTCTTTTCTTAAAAACTTCCATTGATGGAGTACTCACAACCCCAGGAGGCAAGCTTTCCACTGACTAATTTCTCTTACTGTTAATAAATTTCTCCTTTGTTCCAGGTTGGGTCTCCCTCTGCCGAGCTTCCACCCATTGCTTCTTTAATCTTTAAAATCTTTAGATTCTTTTTCTAAAATGCAAAATGAATCATTTGGAGACTCCTAAAAACAACAGGACTGGTTTGGCACATTTTAGTTTAAGAGAATACCCTTGGCTGTCTAAAGAATAAAACCAGGTTACCAAACTTCAGCTCTTTGTAGGTAGTACTAATCATTGTTAGTGGCTAAGAAAATAATGTCTAATTCCATTCCTAAACATCCCACTTAAACATCAAACCCATTGTGAAATTAAGCAAGGGATCTGCTCCACTTCACGGGAGGATAACCTTCAACCTTTAAAGCAATATTTTCTATATTTGGGGACTTAAAATCAGACAGACCGAAGCCTCAGTGCCAAGTGAGGTGTTAACTTCGGCCATTTATCCAGACAGGGTGTACATTTCAAAGCTTGATCGTTATCAACAAAGTATTGTATACTCTTCTAAATAGCAAACAAAATAAAGAGCAGGCAACTCTATTTTTATTTTGAAGTCTGGGTGTCTAATTTTATTTTCAAAGGAAATTACTAATTCTGAGTTGCATGATGAATGTTGAAAAGAACCCGGAAACTGAAGAAAATTCTCAAACATTTAATAGATTTTTTTTTTCTCTTTATGCTGCAAAATCCAGAATTTTTTGGATTATTCCTTTTTTTTTTTTTTGCTATAGTTTATGAGTAAGAAGTCAAACACATTTTCAGATGGACATGAAGATTTACAGTCAGTTCCCCGAGACATTGAAACCATGTAAATGTAGAAAGAAAAAAGGAATTAAGAGATAATTTGTGCCATTCATTACCTTAATTTAGAAAATAATAATAACCTAGAAACAAAAAGTCACATACACAGCTACACACAATGCATGAACTAGCTTGCTTGGATTCTTTGATGATTTTCCAGCCCTCAGATAGTTTTAATATTTATCCATTCCTACTTGAAATACAAGATTAGAATCTCTGGATTTCTTTGCTGGGCCCTTCAAATCCTGGAAAAATTTGCTCATTGTCAAATTCTTCCTTTCTTCATCTAGTTTTGCATAAATAGAGTTGTGTGCACAGATAGTGCTTGATTTATGACTACAATTGAGGCAAAAAATTCCATTGCTAAACAAGATAATTATTAAGCTAGCTTGAATCTGGCTGCCCCCCCACCCCCGTTGACTTTGCTTGTTAAAAGGTCGCAAAATGTGATCACATGACCCCAGGACACTTCAACCATCATAAATCCATGCCAGTTGTTTGATCATATGACCACGGGGATGCTGCAACGGTCATAAGTGTGAAAAATACTTATAAGTCACTTTCTTCAGTGTCATTTCACTGACAAGCAAGGCCAATCTTGGCAGATGCTCAAAGCAGCTACACTAAGTCTTCTTAGGATCCTGGCAGGCTCAACACAAACTGTAGTGCCATTCATATATTGCAGTGAAAAGTTGCTATCAACTACTGCCATTCTTTCCATTCTTCATCTTTTTCAAATCGAAGAATTTTTCTTGATTGGGTAATGTCATTTTCTTGAAAGCCTGTTGTTAGACAGTAACAGAGATCACTGTATCACCGATCCCATAGGACCGTGGTGGCGAACCTATGGCACGCGTGCCACAGGTGGCACGCGGAGCCATAGCGGACGGCACGCAAGCATTGCCCACCGGCAAACCGGAAGTGTGGAAAAACGCACTTCCGGTTTGCCGGTGAGCTGTTTTTTGCACTCCGGAGGGTTCAGGGAAGCTCCCTGAAGTTCCGGAATGCAAAAAAACTACAAAACGGACAAACCGGAAGTGCATTTTTCCGCACTTCCGGTTTGTCCGTTTTGTAGTTTTTTGCATTCCGGAGCTTCAAGGAGTTTCCCTGAACCCTCCGGAGTGCAAAAAACAGCTCACCGGCAAACCGGAAGTGCGTTTTTCCGCACTTCCGGTTTGCCCGTTTCGGCGTCCCAGGCTCCGGTAAGCCTTTGCGTGGGGGTGGGGGTGTGTGCGCATGCGCAGGGGGCAGCAAGGGGGGGTGTTGTGCGCATGCGTGGGGAGGAGGGAATGGGTGTGGGCACACGAGTGCGCGCTAGTGTGCGCACCCCCCCTTTTTGGCACGCGAGCCTAAAAAGGTTCGCCACCACTGCCATAGAACATCTGAAAGGGCATTTGATTAGTATACTCCGATGTCTTCCTGTACAGATGAGTTAAGGACTTACCGTTAACATTATATACATTCTTCACACAAGCAGGACATTACTTCCTATACAAAAGACACTTATATTTATCAATAATTTAAGTGCCTTCAGCTTATAGCAATAGCACTTAGACTTATATACTGCTTCACAGTGCTTTTACAGCCCTCTCTAAGCGGTTTACAGAGTCAGCCTATTGACCCCAACAATCTGGGTCCTTGTTTTACCCACCTCGGAAGGATGGAAGGCTGAGTCAACCCTGAGCCTGGTGAGATTCGATCTGCCAAATTGCAGTCAGCCGGCAGTCAGCAGAAGTAGCCTGCAGTACTGCAGTCTAACCATTGCGCCACTGTGGCTCTTATAGAAAGTGTTTAGGATACTTGCAGTTATCATTCCACAATTCTTACCTGTAACTTTATTTTACCAGACTTTTGCAAAGCTAAAATGGAGCAGCCGTCCAAAAGAAAGGAAGGCATAAATTAGTAGATGTGTCCACAAAAAATAACTGAAGTGAAAATTGAACTTCTTTTCTTTTCTTTTCTTTTCTTTTCTTTTCTTTTTTCTTTTCTTTTCTTTTTGTTTCTTTTCTTTTCAATGGTGCATGCATTGCAGAATCAAAGAAGGCAAGTGTACAAAGTTTGAAATGAAATATCTGTCTTTTGCATGAGACAAAGAATCATCATCATCATAAGCAGGGGCAGGTTCCTAATTTTTTTACTACCACTCTGTGGGTGTGGCTTATTTTGTGGGTGTGGCTTGCCAGCTATGTGACCGGGTGGGCGTGGGACTCGGGAGCTTGGCAGTGGCCGGAGAAGCAGGGGGACATTGCCCACCCGCAACACAGCCCCCCGCAGCGGGAGCAGCAAGACCGCGGCAGCGGTTCTTCTAGGAGGCTCCATCCGGCCTGAATGCTTCTCCCCATTCGATGATCCAGGGCTCCTGCTGCCCGTTCCCCCTCCCCTCCGCAGCTTGAGAAGCCTCGAACGTGTGAAAATGCCTGGGATCATCACCGTGCGTTCGTGGCTTCTCGGACTGCTGAAGGGAGGGGAACTGAGATAGATCCTGCTGCCCATTCTTTCAGCGTCTCACGCTCTCCCTCAGCCATCCTCCCCTGCTTGGACTCACTGTGGGGTAGGAAGGCAGCACATGCGCAGTGCCGGAAGCTCGGCTTCTGGGCATGCACAGAAGAAATTTTTTAAAAAAAATTTTTTTTAATGGTGGCACCCACGCACCGGCAACCGACCGCACTGGTACTGTGACGTCACCAGCGGGCCGCTACCGGTGCTATAGAGTGGACCGCACCAGTAGGAACCCACCACTGATCATAAGAGATTGGCACTGGGTGTTTACTCTGATACAGACAATGTCTAGCCGGAGAGAATGTCAGGAAAATATAATTAAATGTTTAGAATAATTCTTTGCCCACTGATGTAAGAAGTTCTCTCATTTTTTCCAGAGAACTGTCCTCCCAGGTATTCTGTCCTCAGATAGAATGCAGAATCTTCAAAGTTGTCCTAAATGTTCAGGAGTAGGAACTATAGTCCATTTTCATAACTATGGCACTTCAAGTTTAATAATTTTGTTTTAAAACAGGCCCTCCAGCAAAGCCCTTGGATATTATGAGGAAGTCTGATTCTCATGTCTCTACCCATATTTGACAGGAGTAATGAAAGGTGGATTTGTTCGCTGTTCCCTTTGACATTTTTTTTTTAGAAAGAACAAAACTCAGGCAAGTATAGTACATGGCAATTGTGCTGTGAGTGTCCAGTTGGTATGTAAATATTAATACTCACCCTGCTTTCATGAGTGCTGCAGTTTACATGATATCCCCTGTTTGCAGAATCGCGTCAACTCTGTTTATCATGGAGTGAGGTTGGAGAACAGTTCTGGGAACAAATTTGGCCATTTCTTCTGGTTGGATTGTTTGGAATCTGTGTCTGATAAAAACCATTGGAGACTTATGTGCATCCTGGGCTTGAGTGAATGAGAGTCATTCCAAGGATTTCAAAGAGTCCCCAGGGAGTAGGGCGGCATATAAGAATCGCTAAACAAAAATAAATAAATAAAATAAAGAGCAACCTGGAAGCCTTTAAATGTAGGACACTCAGATAGGAGCTAAATATTTATTTATTTATTTATTTATTTATTTATTTATTTATTTATTTATTTATTTATTTATTTATTTATTTATTTATTTGTTTATTTATTTAGCTATTCTTATATGCCGCCCTACTCCCTGGGGACTCAGGGCGGCGTACAACATGTACAAAAACAGCTATAACATAATAAAAAACAACAATAAAACAGCAATTAAAAGAATAAAAAAACAACACAAGCAACAGTCTCAATCACCCCGCCTGCAGGAAGAGCCATGTCTTAATGGCTTTCCGGAAGGCCAGCAAGGTGGGAATGGTTCAGATCTCTGGTGGGAGTTGGTTCCAGAGAGCTGGAGCTCCCACAGAGAAGGCTCTCTCCCTAGGACCCACCAACCGACATTGTTTGGTTGAAGGGACCTGGAGGAGACCGACTGGTTGTAGGGATGTATGAGGTAGGATGCGGTCCCGGAGATATAGATATACAGTACGCCACCATTCAAAAGCACAGATGATATTAACCTTGTAAACTTCTGTGCTAATTTCCACTGGGTTTTTTAACTTAACTGTGTAGAACAGGGGTGTAAAACTCGATTTCATTGAGGACTGCATCAGGGTTGTGTTTGACTTCAGGGGGCGGGGCGGGGGGCCAGGATGGGTGTAGCCAGTTCGATGTCACTTGTGGCGGGGGTGCCTGTGGCGGCCTGAGCGCTCTGCCAGTGAAAATGGGCGAGCTCCATTTTTGGCTGCAACAGCCTCCTGGAATCCTCTGTCAGAGAGAATGGAGTTTGGGAGGGCCACCTGTGGCCTCCGTTTTCGGCTGCAACGGCCTCCTGCAACCATTTGTCAGTGAAAATGGAGCTCTGGAGGGCCGCCTGCGGCCCTCATGAACTCCGTTTTTGGTTGCAACAGCCTCCTGGAATCCTCTGCCAGTGAGAAAGGAGTTCTGGGAGGGCCGCCTGTGGCCCTCCCGAGCTCCGTCTTTGCTGGCAGAGGCACTTTGGGCCGGCCCTTCACTGTTTCCAGGGTGGCCCTGCGGGCCAGATCTGACCCCCAGGCCTTGAGTTTGACACCCCTGATGTAGAATTTAAACAAAAATTATCACTGATCAAAAGTACCATTTTCAGGGTAAAACCATTGAGTTGGAAGAGCTCATTTGGGTCACTGAATCCAACAACCTTCTCAGAAGAGGTATCTACATTTTAAAAGATCCACAACTAATTGTAATTTATTTACCTGTTTAAGCATAGGGGTCCAAAGGGAACCCATCACTCCATTCTTCTATTTTCACCATTTCTTCTTGTCCAAACAGGCCATAAATGTTTTCAGATATACTCATTGGGTTACAACCAACTTTATCCTTCCATTCACAGAAGGCTTTTTTTCCCCATTTAGTTTCCATGAATCAAAGCAGGGGAGGAGACTTCTGCTTTGTTGTCTATAGCTCCAATCCCTCTTAGCCTTCCAAGCCTGTTCTAGAAACTTTCCTCGCTCTCCGGAGTGGATTGAGAAGCAGTACGTGTGGCAGGAAGAAGAACAGTTTGGCACAAATTGCCTCCCTCTGTGTTCTTGGTCAAGTGAACTTTCTATGAATGCAAATTAGGGATTGGAAAGCATTTTATTAAATCTGCATTTCAAAATAAAATCCCAGCCTAATTTGCCCTTCCCAAATTACTATGGACTTGGATGGAATCATTGCCTTCTGTCGGAGGACTAATACATAGAATACCTGGTTACTGGCACACTCTCCTGAGTTATATCTGGTGCCCTAAACTATCTGAATATCTAGATTTTTGGTTCATGGTGAATTCTCATTTTTATCATTTATCTTTGTCTTCCTGAACAGCCTCTTTGATTTTAGGATGATTCTGTACTGTAGCTGAAGTTACTTGTCTCCCATGCTGCTCCCAATTGTTTCTGAAACTGAATTTAAGCATTTCAGTCCAGATTGCAGTGATCTGATGAGGCTGAGTTGATGCACAGTTGGTGACTATAGGATTAAGACCATAGGATCTAATTGGTTTCCTCTGCAAATTGTGCTTCCCGTGTGTTCAAGGAAGACGGATTTCACTGGCTGGCTCTAATATCAACCAGTCTACCAATGCCTGACTTTTCTTTTTAAGAATTGCTCTCCCCTCAGTAGTCTCTGTGCCTTTCCTTTCCTTTTCCAGATGTTTGCACACACGGATTCCTCCCTTCCCATCTTTTCTTTTTTGACACTAATCCTTTGGGGTTTTTTTTTTGCATTTATTGTATTATTATTTCATCAATGCTAAATTGATTAAAGCAAAGGGGAATAGGTTATTCCTTCATTCCTACATTTCATGATAGGTCCATGGAAAACCTTGTAGCAAGAACTGCATTGAGCTTCATAGACGCAAAACAGCATTTACTGGAACTAAAGTTCTTATGTTGCAGTGGTGGGTTCCTACCAGTGAGGTCCAGTGCGCCGTTCCGGTAGGGACACACCAATTGCACAATTTGCGTGCGATGGCTCCGGTGCTGTCTTTGCCGGTCCGTCGCATGGCACCATCTTTTTTTCTGAATTTTTGGTCTTTTTTTGCTTCCTGTGCATGTGCGGAAGCAAAATCTCATGATGGGACGTTTGCGCGCATGAAATTTTGGTGATTTTGTGCTTCAGCGCATGTGTGGAAGCAAAAAATCACCAAAATCGCGCGTGCGCGTGTCCCCTTGTGAGATTTTGGTGATTTTTGCTTCCTGCGCATGCGTGGAAGCAAAATTGCGCAAGGGGACGTGAGCATGTAGCGAGTGTGCACGTGCACAAAACGTGATGATGCATGCGCAGCGCACTGGTAGCCAGGTAAGAGGAACCCACCCCTGTTATGTTGCACTTTTAGAAGAAGGAAATGAAAGCTTTGGAGTATTTTGAGAATAGGAAAGCAAGAGAAACATGTTCTCTGGCTGGACTACTGTAACGCACTCTACATGGGGCTACCCTCAAAGAGCATCCGGAGACTGCAATTGGTACAGAATGCAGCTGCGCGAGCTGTGGTGGGTATGCCAAGATACACCCACGTAACACCTATTCTCCGCCAGCTGCATTGGTTGCCTATTAGTCTCCGGTCGCAATTTAAGGTGTTGGTTTTGACCTTTAAAGCCCTACATGGCTCAGGGCTAGGTTACCTTCGGGACTGCATCCTACCCCATACCTCCCTATGACCAGTTAGGTCCCACAGAGTGGGCCTCCTCCGGGTCCCATCAGCCAAACAATGTTGGTTGGTGGGCCCATGGGAGAGAGCCTTCTCTGTGGGAGCCCCATCCCTCTGGAACCAACTCCCACCAGAGATCCGGACTATCCCCACCCTACTGGCCTTCCGCAAAGCTGTAAAAACATGGCTCTTCTGGCAGGCGGGGTGAAGATCGAACTCCCCCATGATTGAATGTTCCTTTTAAAATTATGTAATGTTTTTTAAAATTTACTTGTATCATACATTGTTCTTATTTTTGCTATACGCCGCCCTGAGTCCTACGGGATTGGGCGGCCTATAAGAACTTTTAATTAAAATTAAATTAAATTAAATGTAAGAGTTGAATGAGGTGATAAGCTTCTCCAACGGGTAAAAATACAAGTGAGGACAGTTCATTGACTTAACCTGCCCTGTTCGATCAATTGTAAGATACTTTAAAAATGGTGATTGCACAGCGCAGTGACTAGCTGAAGGAAGAGTTGCATGACAAGCAGGGGAACTGATCAGAGATCACTAGATCTCTGTCACTAGATCAGAAAGACGTGTTGCAGACCATCAGCGTTTAAGAAAATTTGGATGAAAAGTTAGGATAAAAAACAAAGCTTTTGAAGTAGGACCTCAATCCACAGGCAGGGATACATTTGTTTTTTGGTTTCTGTTTTAACATTTTTTTTATTAGATTATAGAATAAAATACAAAAATATGAAAGCAAATAATAGGACACAGTGGGAAGGAAAAGGGGAAAGAAAAGTGAGGGGGGGGAGGGAAGGGCGGGAAAGCATTGACTTCTGACTCTCTCTGTTGCAGTAGAATAAAGCATTAACATCGAACGTCAACTTTTTACTTTTCCAAAACAATATAAACTAACCATTTCTATAACAACAAATCAATCTAATCGGGGTACATTTGTGATGAGCTTAGTATTTATTTATTTATTTATTTATTTATTTATTTATTTATTTATTTATTTATTTATTTATTTATTTATTTATTTATTTATTTATTTATTTATTTATTTATTTATTTATTTATTGCCCGCCCAACTCTCTAGGGACTCTAGAGAAGATCATGTCATTTACTGCTGCCCTCAATGATGGGCAACTCATATTAATTATGGTCTAAGGAGAAAGTATCAATCTGCCCTTAATTACAGTGGTTTTTTGAGGCATGTGTATTCTGTCACCTCCCCAATTTAATTAAGAAATTCCAGGCAGTTCCTTGTGGTTATTGTAACAACGAGAAGTCCAAGAAAATATTTATTATGACACAAAATAAAAGCTAAATCTGTTACTTTGTACAGAATGTCCTATCTTTTCCATGTTTGATATTCTGTGGAACATCTGGAGATGTTCAGACTGGAACTCATTCAATTACTGCTGTCTGCTGCCATGATATAGACTGGATATTTTTTGGAATTTCCTGCAGGGCCCACAGAACCCCCATACTTTTAGCATTATTTCAAAAAAATAATAATTTTTAATTCTCATATTGAAAACATAAAACATAGCATGTTCAGTTAAAAGGTAGTTTTCAGATCTTCTCAAAATTCCACAGTAGTGGTTTGGTGAGACTTTGGCTGTTGAATGACTAGGGGGAAGAAATTAGTTTATTGTGTTTACATGAAGTTAAATGGTTGAGGTAGCATTTTCCCAGGCAGCCCAATTTTAAAGAGGAACATATTTTGGCAGTCATCAAATTTCAGGGAAAAAAGAAACAATGCAAAAGGTGATAGCCTGGGAAAGTTTCAAGCTAAAAATCAACCAATAAAAAAACACTGTTTTGACATATCTGGTTATAATCTGTGTTTTTTCTGTATTCCATTACTGACACATATTCTATTATTTCTCACGTATATACAGTATGCAAAGAAATATGCATACTACAAAAACACAGTCTGTTTCTCCTTAATGCTATTTGAATTCATTTTTATTAATTATCATGATTCTGCCCTTAAGTAGAAGGAATGTTTTTTCAGAAGCTATTTTTTATTTATGCAAGAGTCAATCAACCAATTGCTAGCATTATTTACTTCTATGCTTGAAGGCAGACATAAACATTCAAACAACACGGAGAAACTTTGAAAGTGCACTGAATGGAACACCCTCTCTCTTTTTTTCTAACTTAGAAAGCTAGTTCTGCAAATTTCCAGTGTAGTACAGTTCAATGGGGTGGTGTAGAGGGAGTTGTGATGACAATGAAATAAGGTGCATCACACATCAAACAAAACGTTTTAAGACAGAAAGTGTTTGAGTCCTTCAACTTTGGTGGTTACAGGTTGCAGGGAAGATCTGTAAATGTTCTGTAGTCAGAGACATGTCTGCATACTTAGTAATACAGGGTTATTCAGAAAGAATGAACCAATTTCATGACGCATTGCTTCAGTTCTCAAGCATCATTGATTCAAATGATGCGTGCATAAGCGCACCATTGTGCCTACCATCCCTGTCTTACTGTCCTATTGTCCTATTGTCCAAATTTACCTGTACCTACTTTGCTTTTGTTTATGTTTATACCAATACCTGCTATCTTGTACATGTTTTGACAAATAAATAAAATAAATAAATCATTTGAAAGAGGAGATATCTACCGTATTTTTCGGAGTATAAGATGCACCGGAGTATAAGACACACCTTAGTTTTTGGGGAGGAAAACAAGGAAAAAAGGCCTCTGCCTCCAAGCAATTTGCCAAACAGCAAACAGCAAACAGCACAGATGATATGCACTGTTTGCTGTGTATTTCTGTGCATGTGTGCCTGACCCATAGAAATAGCAAAGAATTGGAGAAATGTACATTATGCCAGAAAGTTTTCTTAAATGTAGTCACACTAACGTCTCCCAATTATTTAAATAGATCTACTCCAAGGTAACTAAACTCTAATACTAAACAGGACAGTGTTACATTTCAGACTATACAAAGCTGTTAAAATTAATTAAAATTTCTGGAAGTATACATTATTCTCTATTATTTAAAAGAATATAGAATAGCACTGGGCCTCTTCAGAGCAAGCATTCATTTTAAAAAGCTTCTTTATTTTGTTAAGTTGTCTAGATTTACAGGGATCGCCAACCTGGGCAACTTTAAGACTTGTGGACATCAACTCCCAGAATTCCAAAGCTAACAAAGCTGGCTGTGGAATTCTGGGAGTTGAAGTCCACAAGTCTTAAAATTGCCAAGGTTGGAGACCCCTCCTTGGACACACAAGGAATTTGTCTCCGGTGCATAAGCTCTCAGTGTACGTACAAGCAACAAGTGATAGATCATGATCATAATCATAAAAAATCATGATCATAATCATATAGCTGCAGGCTACATTAATTACAAGGACACTATCATGTTGATATCTTCATTTGTCACAGATTGCTGCTGTAGCTTGTATATGAATATAGATTTCTGAAATATTAGTAATATGGTATATAATTTGATTTTACGTGCATGTCACTTCCAGAACTGAATAAAGAGACTGTGCTGTTTAGTGATTGGCAGATCAATTTTAAAAAATTAGCCTCAAAGCATGTGTTTTTAGTTAACATTCAAGCTGCAGTCCAGAAAAAAAAATCTTTGTCATTTAAAAGACTTACTGCAATCAGTGGTATTTCAGCCACTTCCTTGAATGAATTGACCCAACTCTAGATTTGTTCACTTCATTAAATTCAATTTGTTCTCCTTTTTCCTGTTGACAACAATATATTTAGCAGGAGGAAGGAGAGATTTTAATTCCATAAGCTCGCACTATCCTCAGAGATCAGTAGATCAGATTCCGTACGATTAGGAGCAGTAGTGGAACAGTCTAAAAATGATTTACAGATTTCGGTACAATTTTAGAGGGGTTTTATTCCCTCCTGTGGCCAAAAAACCCATTCCATTCCAGATTACTTCACTTGGATAATACACTTGATTTTAACCAAAAAGCTGAGATAAATGACTTCTTTGCAGATTTCCAGAAAACTTAATAAAACAAGATGTGATGTGGTGTTTATGTTAACAATACAACAGTTAAGAGTTTTTCAGTTATGCTTCTTTACTTAGATCCAAAGAGTTATATGATCTCTATTGTATTTTTTTAGAATAACAATAGCAGTAAGCTTGATTGGCAATGTGCCCTGTCTAAATATAGTGTAAATCAAAATATTTAAAGAAAAGTTATACAGTTTATATAACACTCATGTTACTCATTCCACTACCATGCTGTCTTAACTTGACAGAAAGTTTATTATGTTTTCTTTTGCTCAGAGGAAAAATGACATCTCTCAAATTTCTACATCGGTCATAGCAGGTTTTAAAAGTATTGATTTTCTCATCAATACAATAAAAGAAAATGGATAATCTAGGACTGGAGATTTATGCAAGGTAAAATGTTTTCTTTAAAACAATTAACCAAGCAGGATTGTTGAAAATTAGGAGAAAATGTAAAAACAAAGAAAAAAATGTAAAAAAACCCAGTTGGAAGATGGAAGTTTGTATACAGTATGTAACATTCACATGTTTACTTCCTATATATTTAATAATTTTGTCTTTCTACCATAGACATTGATGGGGGTGGCATTTGTATCACTAGGACCTCAAGATGTGTGCCTAATAGGATTTTTTAAAATTTATTTTTATTAATTTTCCACATTTTACATGTCATCACATTTTTTAAGCAGATCTGCAACCTTTTATATACATTATTATTATGTTTATACAATTCATACATCATTTTATCACATTTTCTAGCTCTAAGTTGTCATCCCACATTGTCTCTTCAATTTTCTATAATTGGTCCATTTGTACCATTTTTCCCATATTTCATAATAATCTGAGTCTTTTTCTCCTCTTAGTTCAATGGTTAATTTGTCCATTTCAGCGCAGTCGTATATCTTCTTGATTATCATACTTTCAGTGTGTATGTTGGAATTTCTCCAGTACTACGCATACGTGATCCTGGCAGCCATTGTAATATGCAATATTAGATACTTAATGCTTTTACTGTATTGCCTTTTGAATATGCCTAGTAAGAGGAGTTCAGGGGTATGCTCTATGGTTGTTCCTGCTATTTCCTGTAACCAATTATGTATTTTAATCCAATATTTTTTCGCTTCGGGACATGACCACCACATGTGAAAGAAGGTGCCTTGCTCTTTTTTACATTTCCAACAAGCCGGATTCAAATTTGGATATATTTTAGCCAATCGTGCGGGGGCCAAATGCCAACGGTCTAATAGGATTTTTTAAAATTAAGGTGGATGTAGATGTGGATCTTGGAAGATCTACACAGCAAGAAGCACACAGAATGATCTTCATTTGAGAGGTCCTTAGATATAATTATGTTGATCTACAAATGAAGTATGCATCTAACAACATAACAAATAAGCCAAGGAGTATTAATGCATATAATTTATAGAGCAGCTCATCATAAACAAGCAACTCTGGAGGGCTTACAAGATTTAAACAAACGACCAACTCACCATGGCCAACCTGCCATGGCCAACTCACCCTGGGACAACTAGCCATGGCCAACTCACCGCGGGACAACTTCTTTACTTTTCTCATCTGATATCTAAAATTCAACTAATGCATTATCTTTATATGAAATTAATATATTATTCAATGCTCCTATACCCAAGATCATTTTATATAGTTCTGCCACTGTAGAACTGTGGTCAGCCACATCCATAGAATGGTCTTTCCAATAAAGCATCCAGTCCATATGATTGATGATGCCATTGCTGTGGGACTGTTGCCTGATTAAATTAAAATGATATGTCATTATGGTTTTGTCTTAAATCTATGCCTAACCAAAATCAGGGATTTGATAAATGAATAGCCAGATAGTGTTTCTCAAGGAATCCTACAGAAAATAGATTGTTATGCTAGGGCTATGTCTAGAAAATAAAATGCACCAGAAAGTCTTCTAAAGATTGAAGAGTTTTGAGTGTTCTGAAACTAAAGAAAGGGTCAAATGAATGTTATTGCTAAAAGAACTGAAGAAGTACATGGGACTACCCTTGAAGAGTATTCTGAGACTTCAGTTGGTGCAAAATGCAGCTGCGCGTGCTGTGGTGGATGTGCCAAGATACACCCACGTAACACCCATTCTCCGCCAGCTGCATTGGCTGCCCATTGGTCTCCGGGTACAATTCAAGGTGTTGATCATCATCTTTAAAGCCCTACATAGCTTAGGACCAGGTTACCTCTGGGACTGCATTCTGCCTCATACTTCCCTCTGACCGGTTAGGTCCCACAGAGTGGGTCTCCTCCAGGTCCCATCAGCCAAACAATGCTGACTGGCGGGCCCTAGGGGGAGGGCCTTCTCTGTGGGGGGGCCCCGCGCTCTGGAACCAACTTCCCCCAGAGATCCGAATTATCCCCACCCTGCTGGCCTTCCAAAAAGCCATTAAGACATGGCTCTTCCTGCAGGCAGGGGTTTGAGACAATTTTATATCCGAGATCTCCCCCGGTATGTATGTTGTTGGACACCTTTTTTAAAACTGTTTTTAAATAAGTTTATTGTTTAGTGTTCTCTTAAAATGTTGTATGCCGCCCTGAGTCCTTAGGGAGTAGGGCGGCATAGAAGAACCTAATAATAAATAAATAATAATAATAATAATAATAAATAAGTAGCTGTGTACATGTCCAACTTCAGGATCAAACAGGGATTACTCTAACAAGGGAATGTCAAACTCACGGCATCAAATTGTCATCATGTGACATATTATGACTTTTCCTCCCTTTGCTAACATGGGGAGTGGGCGTGGCCAGCACATGATGCATCTGGCCCGCGGGCCACCAGTTTGACAACCCTGCTGTAACACAACGACAACAAAATGAACAACAACCATTTATGTGTTTTTCTCATAGGAATTATCATGCTGAAAGAAGGGAAAATTGACTTTTCCTTCATAGGAAAAAAAAATGAAATTCCAAGTCTATGTCAATTGTCCATTCATTGATTCCTATACTATAGAAACGTTTCTAATGTTTATTATCATGTGTTTGGTGGGTGGATCTATTCTTATTAGAACTGTGGTTGGAAAGAATATGGTAAGCTTCCTCCTTTATTAAAAATTATCCCAAGACCTCTTGTTATTTCATATATTTTTTAAAAAAGTCTGAAGTTTTTTCATAGCAGGATGATGGGATGGGTGTCTTCGACATGTTGCCTGCATATGTGACTTAAGTTTTTTACGCTCCGCTTGTATTTCTATCAATTAAACAGAGAAGATGCCATTAACAATCCTTCAAAGGAAAACCAAATTTTGGAATGTTATGCTCCTGTTACGCTTCCCCATTAAAGGGGAAATGATCAGAAATACTACTATGTCTGCCTATCCCCAGCTGTTAAAAGCCAAACAAATTAAAATGTTCTCGATTGTTTATACAAACATTAATCTTCCAATTTTGGTGAGTCACCAAGGGAAGGGCACGGATGCTGGAGGCAAGAAATCACTTAGCAATCTAAAGAATTGTCATGGGTCGCCAATAGGGAAAGTGGAATTTGACAAATGTTGACAGGAGGATGCCAAGTTGTTTGAACTGCATTTCCAGAAAAGCACATGTTACTTGGTATTTGAGAAAGCAACAGGCATGTTCTTCGCCTTGACTGTTGTTTCTGGTCTAGCAAAATGCCCCTTGTATATTTATTTTAACATTTATTAGTAATTGTTCAGCAAAGGCTTTCATGAAAGATACAAAATAAAACTGGTAGCCAGAGAATGAAATATTCACTGTGCAGATTCAACACAGCTTTTATAACCTATGGGCAGGTAGGAAAGTTTTTGAAGATACCAAAAAGAAAACAGGATAACCCAAATTCTGGAGAGGCAATTCTAGAGAACAGAATCTACTCCTAAGAGGTAGATATCTGACATATGAAACAAACATTTTCCCCCTAAAGTATGTATAGTGGCTAATCCAGTTTTAAATTGTCCCAAGAGAGAAAGAAAAAAATATATAATTTTCATCTAAGGCCCTTGATTCAGAAATTTTCACATATGTAAAGGTGAATGAGAACTTAGGAAAAAATGTGTTGGGCGCAAGTAACCAGGAACAGGAGTTCAAAGCACTAAAAATTACATGCAACCTATACACAAGAATCTGATCTACTAACGGGTACTAAATTGGTGCTAGTGTCAGCGGAATTCATGGGAGGTGGCTGGACTTGAGTCTCTCGGGGGAGCATAGCAACTTCAAACTGATGACACATTTGACCCCGCCTTTGGGGTCCGCCTGCTCGTCTCCTACAAATGGTAGAAATGGAAAATGGGTTTCCAAAGAAGAAAGAGAAAAAGAGACAGCTTTGTCATTTATTTATTTTATTTATTTTATTTATTTTATTTATTTTATTTATTTTATTTATTTTATTTGTTTTATTTGTTTGTCAAACATGTACAAGATAGCAGATATAGGTATAAACATAAGCAAAGTAAGTACAGATAAATGAGGACAATAGGACAGAAAGACAGGGACGGTAGGCACAATGGTGCGCTTATGCACGCCCCTTACAGATCTCTTAGGAATGGGGTGAGGTTGACAGTAGACAGTCTAAGGTTAAAGTTTTGGGGGTTTGGGGAAGAAACCGCAGAGTCAGGTAGTGCATTCCAAGCATTAATCACTCTATTGCTGAATGGTGGATTGCGGGACTTAGATTTGATGCAGTCAGTGTGGTAGTCAATATATAGGTCACTATATCCTTGGTCATGACATCTTTTGAATATTTTGTTTATTTATTTTGTTTATTTGTATTTTGCCCATATCTAGACTCTCCTAAGAATGCTTTGTATTTTGTTCCTAAATATGTCCTAATCCCATACAACAGATTGGACAACTTCTACAGATTCAGAGCAGCAGCCAATCATGGACCTGCTAGTCTGAAGCTGAAGCTGAAATATTCTGGCCTGTTTGCATAATTTGAGGAACTTGGGAGGCCTTAAAGTTGGGAATGGGAATAGTTTATTTTCCAGAGACCTCTCATTTCCATTTGCTTCCTTATTTCTAAATTTGGGGACCCCCTTCCCAAAGAGTGAAATTGCAGCAATGTAATTGTGGAAGCTGGATTCAACTTCCACTGCAGACCAATCCAGAAGATACCCTTTACCCAACCATGTAAAATAACTCCATGAATAGGGTTCCAAATTTGGATGAAATCCAAATTAAAGGAAAAAGAAATAAGGTCCATCCCTCTATGTTTTGGTTTTCAATTGGATTCTTTTTTTTTCTAAAAAGTTTTTATTTTTTCTCCACAACTCCACAACTCCATATACAGTATAAATCAATACACATATACCTTAAAATATTACAATAAAATACATAGTTGTACATTTTGGTCAATCATTCATAAATTCTTTATATATACCACTTTATTCCAGGTATATGTTATTAAAATAATACTGCTTCCAAAAGAAAAAAAATCTAATTTTGTCTTCTGGGATCTCCACCAATTAATTTCAATTTTTTTCTCCAAATTAACCGCTGTTAGCTTAATTTACCAAAATAATTATTATTTCTCCTGCCTCTTAATTTTAAGCCATATTTCTTCCTCCCCTTCCTTAATCTCTATATTCATAATTTGTTTTTATTGTTCCCTATTTTATCATAACTAAATGTTTTTTAACATTTGATCCATTTCCACTCTCTCTAATTCTTTGTTTTATACATCAATACAGATATTTAATTATATTAAATCAAAAAGTTAATCTAACACCATTATCTATTAATCCATCTAATTTACAATATTAATCTATATAAAGAGAGCAAAAAACTCTTAACTCTTAACAAAATAATTATATTGACTATATATATCAAATTCTAAACAATTAACATTCTTATCACAATTAAATCTAATATAGTAATTATAAAAAAGGAAAAGACATTTCTATAACATTTCAGCATCCATCATCCATTTCCTTTTGATTTCTCAACTACTTCCTTTTTATATATATATTTTCTCCATCCCCATTTCCTTAGCTTCTTCTCTTTCTTTCTTTTACTTTTATACCAATAAATTCTCTTTTGTTTTCAATTGGATTCTGAACCTGCCATTCACTTTTAAAACCCAATTCATAAAATAACTATTGATATAGATGGAACTGTGGCACGAAGGACAATCTTCATAAACTAGTATATCTCTGTTGTTGCCTATCAGAAAATGGGATCATTTCAGAAACTGAAATCACATACACACCAACCCCAAATGTCTAGATCCTTTCAAAGCATCCATCCTTGCCAAGTTAGGCAAAAATTGATTGCAATGTAAAGTCTGGGGAAAGTGTTCTTGCAAACAATGGTAGGAAACAGTAGGATTCTTTCTCATGTATATATGTATATTTTCTAAAGCATTCATGTCATGCCTCCCTAACCGTCTAATTATTTCATCATTCAGTGACTACCACAGTAAGTAGAACATCCTTCCTCAAGTAACATTGTAAGATACATTTCAGCTTCTGCAGTGACTTCCAATTGGAGCCAATTCTGCTTTGGTGGTTTTCTAGGAAGTTTTGAGGATTGAACTAGTCATGGTGAACAACTCTTGGCTGGTGACCCAACCTTGTTTGTGAATCAACATTCTTTTAACCTTAGTTTGTTTGTTTTTTCTATCTCATTCCACTGTACTGATCTCTTTGCTTTGCTCCATCAGAAAAAATTTTAAGTTATATAATGATAACTTGAGAGATGGGCTTTTCAGCTATCTGCTTCCATCTTCTCTTTCTTCATGGTCTACAGCAGGAGTGGGTTCCTCCCGGTTCAGACCAGACCGCCCGAACCGTTAGCAACGGTTACAGACATTACAGATCTGGTTCTGTTTGTGCTGGTCCATGCTCGACGCCATCTGTTTTTCTGAATTTTCGGCTGATTTTTCTGTGTTTGCATGGCTTCACAACATTTTGTGCTTTGAAAAAAGCCCTCCCGCCCATCCCCGGGTTAATACTGACCTTTATTTCTTCATCCGAAGCACAGCTGATGAGCTCCTCAGCTGTGTTTCGGGCTGAATCTACCTTCTGAGCATGTGTGGAAGTGAAATCGCGAGGCGAACGTCATGACGCGAACCAGTGGCGAAGGTAAGTGAAACCCACCCCTGGCCTACAGGTATGTGGAAACTACCTTTTACAACCATTTAGTTTTTCATTTTGGCCTCATCTGTGGTGGCCAAGCCATCTTCACTTAGCCAAAACATACATCAAAACTGTAAACCTCAGATGTGTTCCTAACCAGAAGAAAATGATGGGGAAGTGCTCTGAATCATATTTTCCCTCAAATATGTTCTACAGTTGTATCTGGTAGTATAACTCCAAACCAAGCATGCAATTGAATGGAACCCATTCAATTAGATTGCTCTCTTAGTTTGGTAGATACTTTCAGTGCTGATTGTGTTCCATCTTTGCTTTTTATGAGCAAAAACATTTTCTTTAAAATTTCCATATGTTGGGACCATTCTTGCAGAACTTTCTTGAAATGCCAAGTGTTTGTGGTCTTGGCTTGGAATTTAAACTGTGGGATAAATTAAAAGCTAGTAACAATCATCTTAAAAGGAAAACAAACAGAATTTCCCTTCCTTGGCTTCCAAAGTATTTTTGTTTTGTATATTATGCTAATTAATTTCTTCTGAGTTTGTCATCAACTGGACTGCATGACATTTCATTTCATTGCAGCATACAGCTGCACAAACCCTTGCAGTGTAGCATTTATTTCCTTTGCGTAAAGAAACTGTGAGGAGAGATTAATGGAATCAAACTGGTCTGCTTGCCTACCATAGTAGGAAATAGGTTTGGATAAAAACCCAGTGAACCAAAAACATTAATGTTCAAATATGATACTTTCCAGGATCACACAGCTGTGTTAAATCTGCTAGATTGCACTGGATTTCATCATAAATCAAGAAATGCTGCACAATGGAAAGATAATTTTATAGCATTTCCAGCCTGAGACTCTGGGCTTAACTTTCTTAAGAATTGGAGGGAAATGTGAGAGTTGAGCCAAAGACATGATCTGGCTTTGTGTTGTGTGCCAAAGATAAATATAGGATTAATTGTCCTCTTCATCAGCTCCCACCATTTAAACATTATCTCTACAATCTTGACGACCAGCAGTTGAAAAATTGTAAGATGGTGAAAAAGCATGTAAGCCACTTGCTTCTGTAATTACATTTGGCACATCACCGCTTTTAGATATGTTGTGGTTACCACTCCAATCATTGTAAAAATGATGTTATTCAACATTTGCCTATTTATCTTGCCAACATTTGCCTGTCTATCTTAGTCTAATCTGTGTAAGTAATAAAGTACACAAATATTGGTTCTTAATCCGCATGGCACGGGTCCAGGTTACTTTGATGAACCATCTCACCCCAATGGGACTGGTCTGTCGTACCCACACCGACAGAGGGAGTATACTGTGGATTCTGTCAGTCAAAGAATTTCAGCTCTCCAGGATAAAAGCCATCTCTTGCCTCCTGCCCTTTGGAATATCTTACCCCCTGAGGTGAGATCGGGTCCCTTCCAGTGGTGGGTTCCTACCGGTGCGGTCCACTCAATTGCACCGGTAGCGGCGGGCTGGTGAATCACCGATGACATCACCAATGTGGTCGGTTGCCGGTCCCTAGGAGCCGCCATCTTTTTTCATGATTTTTTTGGCGATTTTTTACGGAAGCAAAATTGCGCCAAAATCTTGCGAGGGGGTGTGAGGGGGCGCACGCATATGTGCATGATTTTGGTGATTTTTTGCTTCCATGCATGCACAGAAGCGAAATCTCGCTGAAATCTTGCGCGCGAGAGATTTACATGGGCGGAAGCAAAATTGTGCGAGGGGGCGCGCACGCATAATGAGCGAGCACATGCACAAAACATGGTGATGCGCACGCAGCACACCAGTAGCAAGGTAAGTGAGCAACCCGCCCCTGGTCCCTTCTGACCTTCCACAAGAGACTTAAGACCTTTTCTCTGCCAGATATCTTGGAGCCCCAAAGAGGGAATATCACACTGGAGGCAGTTAATTAATTAAGTGCCAGGTCACCTCCCCATCCCCTCCCCATCCAGCTCCATTCATAGTCGTGTAACTATGATTTTACTTTGATGGTTTCTTTTCATTTTGTTGTGTCAGGAATATTTATCTTTGATTGTTTTAATGTTTTTATGCTGTAAGCCACCCAGAGTTGCTTCGAAACGAGATGGGCAGCAAATAAATTTAATGAATAAATAATCTAAGAGATAACTCCAACAACCCCATCCGCACATCTGAAATGTCAATACCAACGTGTACCTAAGTGTAGCGCACAAAATTATCTGCCTCAATGTCCTACCTGTTAATGACTACTTCAGCTTCAACCACAATAATACAAGAGCTCACAATAGATACAAACTTAATGTAAACCGCTCCAGACTTGATTGCAAAAAAATTCGACTTCAACAACAGAGTTGTCAACGCCTGGAACACTTTACCTGACTCAGTAGTTTCTTCCCCAAACCCCAAAAACTTCAACCTCTTATTATCTACCATTGACCTCACCCCATTCCTAAGAGGTCGGTAAGGGGCGTTCATAAGCGCACAATCGTGCCTACCGTTCCTGTCCTAATGTTCACATATATTCTTACCTCTTTTAGTCTTATTCATGCTTGTACTATTACATATATATTCAATCATGTTTTACTGTCCATACTTTGTTTATAATCATATATGCTTGACAAATAAACAAAATACAAATACAAAATAAATTAAAAAATGTGTGCGTCCATACATTTTATCTGTACATTGGTATACTTACCCTGGTAGCATATCTTCCTTTCTTTTGTAGAAACACATGAAAAAGCCATATTTTTCTTGCCCAACCCCCAAAAATAAAGTGACCATTTGCCAACATTACAGTATGAAACAGAATAATAGATTTTAGTTCCAGGAAAGCAAATTCCAACTGAAAATGCTTATAGTGAGAGCAGTTTAACAGTGGATCAATAGCCTCCAATGGCTATCACACAGGTTGCATTTTTCCAAAAGCAACTAGACTTCCTTGCTGTTTTTCCCTTGAAAATGTTTTGCTTCTCATCCAAGTACTGAAGAAGCTTGTTGGATGAGAAGGAAAACGTTTCCAAAGGAAAAAAGAAACACCAATAAAGTCCAGTTGCCTTTTGGAAAAAGCATCTTTGGGACAACCATGACCTGGATGATTGAGAATCTCCACAGACACCTTCACCTTGGTGGCACAGTGGTTAGAATGCAGTACTGCAGGCTACTTCTACTGACTGCCAGCTGCCTGCAGTTCAGCATTTGGGTTCCCACTGGCTCAAAGTTGATTCAGCCTTTCATCCTTATGAGGTCAGTAAAATGAAGACCCAGATTAGTCTTCTTAAAATGAAGACCCAGGCAATAGTCTGATTCTGTAAACCACTTAGAGAGGGCTGTAAAGCACTGTGAAGTGGTATAGAATAGGATAGGATAGGATAGGATAGGATAGGATAGGATAGGATAGGATAGGATAGGATAGGATAGGATAGGATAGACTGTACTGTACTGTACTGTACTGTACTGTACTGTACTGTACTAGACTAGACTAGACTAGACTAGACTAGACTAGACTAGAATAGACTAGACTAGAATAGAATAGAATAGAATAGAATAGAATAGAATAGAATAGAATAGAATAGAATAGAATAGAATTCTTTATTGGCCAAGTGTGATTGGACACACAAGGAATTTGTCTTTGGTGCATATGCTCTCAGTATACATAAAAAGACAAGATACATTGGTCAAGAATCATAAGGTACAATACCTAATGATGGTCATAGGGTACAAATAAGCAATCAGAAAATAATCAGTATCATAAGTAAGTCTAGTATATACACTATTGCTAATGGCTATGTTCAACCAGAAGCTGAGCACCCATTTTTCTAGGATTCTTGGATTTCCCGCACTGAATAGGGAGTCAGACTCAATGGCTTAAACCTCCCCTTCCACATTTATATTCCTCAGAATTCCTTAAGATGTTGCTTCTACAGACAACAAAGACGAAGAACTAGAGCTGGCAGCCAGGATTTAGAGGAGATGGTTAAGGGAGCAGAAGTTGCTGTCCTGCACAGTAATATTAAGAATCTACATTTTTGTCAAAACATTCTTTGGTTCCGGTACATTGAAGGTTCATTTTACAACGCATCAATGTACAAGCAGTTCTCACTTAACAAGCACAATTGGGACAAGTAGCTCCATCACTAAGCAATGCAGTCATTAAGCAACCCATCATGTGAACACAACTTGTGATTTTAGAATAGAATATAACAGTGGTTCCCAAAGTGGGCGGTACTGCCCCCCAGGGGGCGGTGGGAACCCTTAGGGGGGCGGTGAGAGGCAAGGTTGGCGACAGGGGGGCGGTGAGAGGGGCCAGGGGGGCGGTAGGTGGTTTGCCATGCTTTTGCACTTGAAGCTCCCTGGCATTCCTCGCTCTTGTGTGCAGGGCAGCCCATTCTGAAAGAAAACGCGAGATGTTTTCTTTCAGAATGGGCTGCCCTGCACACAAGAGCGTGGAATGCGACGGAGTTACAAGTGCTAGGTATGATGCCCGTCTCGCAGTCCACCCAGCCCCCGCCCAGGCTCCGCTCTGCCCCGCCCCACGCGACTGCGTCACACAAAGGAAGGAAGGAAGGAGGGAGGGAGGGAGGGAGGGAGGAAGAAAGAAAGAAAGAAAGAAAGAAAGAAAGAAAGAAAGAAAGAAAGAAAGAAAGAAAGAAAGAAAGAAAGAAAGAAAGAAAGAAAGAAAGAAAGAAAGAAAGAAAGAAAGAAAGAAAGAAAAAGAAGGTAGGAAGGAGGAAGGAAGGAAGACAGACAGAAAAAGAAAGGAGGGAAGAAGGAAAGAAGAAGGAAAGAAAAAAGAAAGGGAGGGAGGGAGGAAGACAGAGGTGGCGCAGCGGTTAGAGGCAGGTACTGCAGGCCACTTTAGCTGACACTGATCCGCAGGTCAGCGGTTCAAATCTCACCGGCTCAAGGTTGACTCAGCCTTCCATCCTTCCGAGGTAGGTAAAATGAGGACCCAGATTGTTGGGGGCAATGTAAATATACATTGCTTACTGGTGTAAACCGCTTAGAGAGTGCTTGCACTGTGAGGGGGTATATAAATCTCACAAAATAAATAAATAAATAAATAAGACAGGAAGAAAGAAAGAAAGATGGTAGGAAGGAAGGAAGACAGACAGAAAAAGAAAGGAGGGAGGGAAGGGAAGGGAGGGAAGAAGGAAAGAAAAAGGAAAGAAAGAGGGAGGGAGGGAGGAAGAAAGAAAGATGGTAGGAAGGAAGACAGAAAGAAAGAAAAAGATGGTAGGTAGGAAGGAAGACAGACAGAAAGAAAGAAAACATGGTAGGAAGGAAGGAAGACAGACAGAAAGAAAGAAAAAGAAAGATGGTAGGAAGAAAGACAGAAATCAAAAGAAAGAAGGGGGAAGGTAGAGAAAAAAGAAAGAACGAAAGACTTATGACCACAATTGAGCCTAACATTTTGGTTGCTAAGCAAGAGTGTTGTTAAGTGAGTTTCACCATATTTTACAAGTTGGCCACGCCCACCCGGTCACTTGACCACTAAGCCACGCCCACCTGAGTGGGTGGGGTGGGGGCGGTGAGGATGAGTTTGTAGCAAGGGGGCGGTGGACTGAAAAAGTTTGGGAACCACTGGAATAAAATAACAGAGTTGGAAGAGACCGTCCAACTCCCTGTTTAGGCAGGAAACCCTATACCATTTCAGACAAATGGTTATCCAATATCTTCTTAAAAACTTCCAGTGTTGGAGCATTCACAACTTCTGGAGGCAAGTTGTTCCACTGGTTAATTGTTCTAACTGTCAGGAAATTTCTCCTTAGTTATAGGTTGCTTCTCTCCTTGATTAGTTTCCACCCATTGCTTCTTGTCCTGCCCTCAGGTGCTTTGGAGAATAGCTTGAGTCCCTCTTCTTTGTGGCAGCCCCTGAGATATTGGAACACTGTTATCATGTCACTCGTAGTCCTTCTTTTCATCAAGCTATTTTACTTTGTTGAAAAGAGTAAAGCAAATTTGGGTCACAAGACTGTGGGGATTCTGTCACAGATGCAAGGACTGTTGGTAAAGTTACCTTTAGTGCCATCTAATTTTGAATGGTTGATAAACAGGGCCATCCTTAAGACTATCTTTCAAAGAGGAAGTTTATTTTATTGAATGACTGACTGTAGCTTCTTTTACGTATCTAATTGTGGCTGTCCTGTCTCTCTTCAGGCTTTTTTCCTCCAGAGTAAACAACTTTCAGCTTATCCTCACAGGACATGTCTTCAAGTGCCCATGTCATCTTCATTTATCACTTCTAAACAAACCTGTAAACTTGCAATTGCTGTGATTTGGACTGACATGAGGGTCATGTTCTGGATTCCATCCCTAATGAGTTCCATTTGACAGGATCCAGGAGATGAGCCTGTTCTGCCATGGAGCCCACTCTTTGGCACACTATTCCCCCTGAAATGAGATTAGCTCTGACCCCATTGTCCCTCCAGAAATCCCTTAAAATGTGATTTTTTTTTTCAGTAGACTTGGGGATCCCATGAGCCACAATGGTTAGAGTGCTGCACTGCAAGCTACTTCTGCTGATTGCCAGCTGCCTGCAATTTGGCAGTTCAAATCTCACCAGGCTCAAGGTTGACTCAGCCTTCCGTCCTTCTGAGGTGGGTAAAATGAGGACCCAGATTATTGAGGGAAATATGCTGACTCTGTAAACCACTTAGAGAGGGCTGCAAAGCACTGTAAAACATAATAGAGTAGAGTAGAGTAGAGTAGAGTAGAGTAGAATAGAATAGAATAGAATAGAATAGAATAGAATAGAATAGAATAGAATAGAATAGAATTCTTTATTGGCCAAATGTGATTGGACACACAAGGAATTTGTCTTTGGTGCATATGCTCTCAGTGTACATAAAAAGACAAGATACATTTGCCAAGAATCATGAGGTACAACACTTAATGATTGTCATAGGGTATAAATAAGCAATCAGGAAACAATATTAATATAAATCATAAGGATACAAGCAACAAGTTACAGTCATGCAGTCATAAGTGGGAGGTGATGGGTGATAGGAATGATGAGAAGACTAATCGTAATAGTAATGCAGGCTTAGTGAATAGTTTGACAATGGTGAGGGAATTATTTGTTTAGCAGAGTGATGGCGTTCGGGGAAAAACTGTTCTTGTGTCTAGTTGTCTTGGTGTGCAGTGCTCTATAGCATCGTTTTGAGGGTAGGAGTTGAAACAATTTATGTCCAGGTTACGAGGGGTATATAAGTCTAAGTGCTATTGCTATTTTTAGAAGGCAGCAATGGCAAACCACTTCCATACAATTGCCAAAAATATGTAAGAATACATACTCAGACCATGAGTCAAACTCTGTTTAACAGGGTTCTTCTTTTCACTAAAGTTCATAGTTGTTTGCTTTGAAATTTAATCCTCTGGATCAATAATGTCCACCTTAGTGCTAATGAGGAATCCATGGGATGGTTGCATTACATGTGAGATTTTGGTGCTTTCCTCAACAATCATAGATAGATTGATAGATGATAGATAGATAGATAGATAGATAGATAGATAGATAGATAGATAGATAGATAGATAGATAGATAGATAGATAGATAGATAGATTTAAATCAACACAGCTCCATTTTAGCTGATGGGTAGATTTCCTAATAGCATTTCATAGCAGGCTAGTCTACCCTTTAGCTCTATGTTAGCCAACAGATAGATTAGGCAGAAGGGATTAGGGGTAGGTAGGTTCTATGTTTGTTTATTTATTTTTATTTATTTATTTATTTGTCAAACATGTATAGGATAGTAGTAGTTTGTATAAACATAAGTAAAAAGTAACAATAAAAGAGGACAATAGGACAGTAGGACAGGGACGGTAGGCACAGTGGTGCGCTTATGCACGCCCCTTACAGACCTCTTAGAAATGGGGAGAGGTCAACTGTAGACAGTCTAAGGTTAAAGTTTTTGGGGTTTGGGGAAGAATGTTCTCCCAAGGATACATGAGGCCAATGGAGTTCTAAATAAATGTTCACTGCATGGTGATTTTTTATTTTAGATGCATCTATAACATTTAGTTCAGGCTTTTTAAAAAAATACAGTATATTACAATATGCGCTTAGTGGACATCATACTGTCTGACTGAGTCAATTTGTTTACAGAATAATACTTTTTAACATCTTAGTTTCTACCTCTATTTTCCAGCCATTTATAAAACAAGTCCCAAATTCAGAAGTATTCTGTGTCTTCTTTTTCTTTAATCTTCAGTGTTAAACTATCCATTTCTGCACAGTCTAATATTTTTTCAATTATGTCTTCTTCTGTTGGTGTTTCCTCGTTTTTCCAATATTGTGCAAATACAATTCTTGCTGCTGTCAAAACATGTACAGGCAAGGTCAAATATACATTCCCTTTGTCATATTTTTCTGGTATTATGCCTAACAGAAATACTTCTGACTAATAATCTATATGTTTTTTCTAACCACATGTGTACTTTCGTCCAGAATTTTTTTGCTTTTGGACACGTCCACCACATGTGGTAGTATGTGCCCGGTACTTGATTACATTTCCAACATTTGGTGGACATTTGGCTTTTATTCTGAACATGTAGAGTTTACATCCCATTTTGCAGAAACCTATCTGCTGCCTCAGTCAAGGGCTAAAAGCAGTAAGGGCTTCAGTCAGATTGTTGGGGGCAATATGTTGACTCTGTAAATGACTTAGAAAGGGCTATAAAGCACTGTGAAGCGGTATACAAGTCTAAATGCTATTGCTATTGCTATTCTCTTTTATATCTACTTTTTCTTCTCTGCTCCAGTTGTGGGATTCAACAGACATTGGCCACAGTTTTTCCATATTTATATTTTCTGTAAGTATCTGCACCTTCTTCAACCTGCTGTTTCTTCTCATTCTATGACTGCCGGAAACACATAGCAGAGAGACAATAGTAGACATGTTAAGATGCTCTAAACCTATTGTATATATTTGAATAAATTGATTTAAGTCAATCTGTCATATTTATTTATATTACTTCTCCATGGGAAATGGCCTCTGATTTCGACAAAAACCAGACTTAACATTTCTCCAGTTTTTGTTATACAGGGTAATCATTGTCCCTTTTATGGCCCCTTGAAACATGCAGGTATTTCGGGCTGAAGTAGAACTTCATGGTTCTTAGCCAACAGATGTCATTTGGCCAAAATACAAATAGGTATGACAAGAGGAAGTAATAACCCAGCACATAACCCTGTCTCCTGAATTCCTGCAGCCATTCTCCTCGTTTCCCTTCCTAGCCATAATCAGTGCCAGCATTATGTCATCAGAACAGTTTCAACAATACTGAGTCCATGTTGTGAGGTCCTCCAAGATAGATCAATTTTTAAAGTTTTAAAAATTACATAGAAGACCGAAGGCTGAATTCCAGTTTCTTCAGGTTATTCCTGAAGCATGGCAACATGAAAAAACAAAATTTTCAAATGGTAAATTGAATTTTCAAACACAACCTGAACAATCAGCTGCATATAACGATCTTCCAGAAGTTTTATTAAATTTCCTTCTGCCTGTGAAGTTCCAGTAGACTAAAGTATAGAAAACACATGAGTTGCATTTTGCTCATGAGTCACAGGTTGCTGAAAAAGAATAATTCAAATGTTACGCCCAAATTGCCTGGATATATCTTTGTGTGTGCCAATTGTTTTGTCTGCCGCTTTTTCAAACCGATTCTTCCACTGCCCTTCATTAAAGATGGTATGTAAGTCAAAATGTTCAGAACAACTTGACCTAAACCAGATAATTGTTTTAAAATGAAAACGCAGTTGGCAGAAGGGAAACTAATTTAAAATCAAGTAGATCTTCTTTTAAAAGCTTGCATTTCTTGGTTGCATTTTTGGCTATTCTTTTTTAAAGGTTAACAATTACTTGACACAGCGAGTGTCCATTTAGCATCCATTTTTCCCCATTTGGGTTCTCTCATGATTCAGATTTATTCTTTTATTCTTCTCTATCTAATAAGAAAAAAAACTTCTATAAAGGGCTAAGGGTTCTAGATGTCTGTCAGCAAAATGACTATCCAAAAATGAACAGAATAGGATCGAATTTGGTGCAGGAAAATAAGATGGCATGGCATGGGACTGAGCTCTTTGAGAGACCATCTGTCCCTGATTATATCATCTCACTCTACTAGATATGGCAAGAGAGGGCATGTTGTGAATACCATCAGATGGGGGTTCTAGAACATAGCAATAGCACTTAGACTTATATACCGCTTCATAGTGCTTTACAGCCCTCTCTAAGCGTTTTACAGAGTTCAGAATTTTGCCCCCAACAACAACCCCCGAGGTGGCGCAGCGGTTAGAGTGGGGTACTGCAAGCCACTTTAGCTGACTGTGATCCGCAGGTCAGCAGTTCAAATCTCACCGGCTCAAGGTTGACTCAGCCTTCCATCCTTCTGAGGTAGGTAAAATGAGGACCCAGATTGTTGGGGGCAATATAAATATACATTGCTTACTGGTGTAAACCGCTTAGAGAGTGCTTGCACTGTGAGGCGGTATATAAATGTCACTAATAAATAAAATAGATAAATAAATCTGGGTCCTCATTTTACCGACCTCAGAAGGATGGAAGGCTGAGTCAACCTTGAGCTGGTGAGATTTGAACAGCTGAACTGCAGCTAGCAGTCAGCTGAAGTAACCTGCAGTGCTGCACTCTAACCACTGTGCCACCTCGGCTTATGCCTTCTCTACTATGCTCATGCCTTCTCTACTATGGCACCCATTTTATGGAACATTTTTCCCCATGACATCCCATTTGATCCCTCAAGACCTGATTATGTAATCAGGCATGGGGTTCTCAGAGAGATGCTCAGATGGTTCCTTTGCTGGGGGCCACTTCTTATCCTCCCTTTGCCTAGAGTTGGGATATTTGCTTTTATAATTTTTATCTTTTAAATCTGGACTTTATGTATTTTTAATTGTGTCTTGCTTTTATATGTGTTTTTATTTGATTGCTGCACGCTGCCCAGAATCACATTTCCTGAGATGGACAACTTTACAAATTTGATTAATAAAATAAATAAAATGTCAAAAGAAATGTTGAGTTCAAAATTGGCTAGATCCATCTGAGGATTAAGGAGGAAAGTAGTCCAGAAAACCCTCCCCCCCAATGCTTCCCTCTGGAAAACGTAGGTGGGCAATGATTTAGAACAGGAGTCTCCAACCCTGGCAACTTTAAGACTTGTGGACTTCAACTCCCAGAATTCCCCAGCCAGCATGGTTGAACTTGAGGTTGGTTGAAGTTTAATTTAATTTAATTTAATTTAATGGATTTGTATGCCGCCCAACTCCCTAGGGACTCTGGGCGGCTCTTTGAAGTTGAAGTCCACAAGTCTTAAAGTTGCCAAGGTTGGAGAGCCCTGACTTAGAAAGTTGCCAGTTCCTTCTTTCTAAGCTCTCCTCCCTCCCCTTTCCATCAAATATTTCAGAACAGAGCTATTATTAAGGAGTGGCAAAGAATTCCAGAACCCAAGCTCTGCTGGCCTCCCAAGTTTGTTCTTATGAGGGCTTGCTCACTCTGGGCTACAAAATCGGAATTTGTACACTGAGAGCATATGCACCAAGACAAATTCCTTGTGTGTCCAATCACACTTGGCCAATAAAAAATTCTATTCCATGCTATTCTATTCCAATTTGTGCTAGATAGCAGCAAAGGTAGATACGTACCTCTCATTTGTTGCTGCCATCCAATGATTATCTGTTTTAATGCTCAGAATGAGTAGCCTTAGGAAAGCTGAAGTCTGTTAGTTTACATTAAGAGAATTATTTCTTGCAAATGAACAAAGATGAATGGTTGCTGGAATTGAGTATGTCTAGTTTAATGAAAAGAAGGACTAGTGGGTTACATGATAGCAGTGTTCCGATATCTCAGGGGCTGCCACAAAGAAGAGGGAGTCAAACTATTCCCCAAAGCACCTGAGGGTAGAACAAGAAGCAATGGGTGGAAACTAAACAAGGAGAGAAGCAACCTAGAACTAAGGAGAAATTTCCTGACAGTTAGAACAATTAACCAGTGGAACAGCTTGCCTCCAGAAGTTGTGAATGCTCCAACACTGGAAGTTCTTAAGAAGATGTTGGATGACCATTTGTCTGAAGTGGTGTAGGGTTTCCTGCCTAAGCAGCGGGTTGGACTAGAAGACCTCCAAGGTCCCTTCCAACTCTGTTGTTGTTGTTGTTGTTGTTGTTGTTGTTGTTGTTGTTGTTGTTGTTGTTATTTATTCACAAAAAATGTAATACACAGCAAATGAGATTTATATGCTGGATTTCGTATCACTATATCACAAGTCAAACACTTCCCAAGCGTCTAGGACTGTGTGATGTATTTTCATATGATGCGCGCAGATCCAAGTACGGTGGCCTTTTGCAACTGACAGATCGTGATTTTGTCAATATTTATTGTTTTCAAATGCCGGTTAAGGTCTTTTGGCACAGCATCCAGTGTGCCGATTACCACTGGGACCACCTGTACTGGTTTATGCCAGAGTCGTTATAATTCGATTTTAAGGTCCTGATATCGATTAAGTTTTTCTTGTTGTTTTTCATCAATTCAACTGTCACCTGGTATGGCGACATCAATGATCCACACTTTTTTCTTTTCCACAATTGTGAGGTCTGGCGTATTATGTTCCAAAACCTTGTCAGTCTGAATTCGAAAGTCCCAAAGTATTTTGGCATGTTTGTTTTCAACTACTTTCTCAGGTTTATGATCCCACCAGTTCTTTACCACTGGTAGGTGGTAGTTGTGGCACAGGTTCCAATGAAGCATCTGGGCCACGTAGTTGTGCCTCTGTTTGTAGTCTTCTTCTTCTTCTTCTTCTTCTTCTTCTTCTTCTTCTTCTTCTTCTTCTTCTTCTTCTTCTTCTTCTTCTTCTTCTTATTATTATTATTATTATTATTATTATTATTATTATTATTATTATTATTATTATTATTCTAACATTTCACCATGGAATAATCTAAAAAGACTACAGCATTATTTCCCAAATTCTTCTCCTCTCCATAACAACTGGAAACAAGACACTGGCTCTATAGAATTCTCCTGACATGGGCTAGAAATCACCATTCTGAGCAAGCTCAGGACCCTAAAAAAAGTATGGGTTTTGCTCCAGATACTGTAAATTGTTAGAAAGTGCAGCACTTCAGCACAGTTTTGCAATTTCTGTTGTTTTGTTTTGTGTTTAATCAACTACTGGGATTTTGAATAATCTGTAATTTTAAAAAAACATGGTCAATAGAGAATTACATAATCCTTTGTTGGCCTGGCATTCTAGTTAAGGATTAAAGGAACATATAGTAGGTCCTAAGCATGATCAGAAATATTATTTTGATGTAATCACTGCTTGGACAAGGATAGAAACAAACCAGGACTAAGGCAAGACATTAAAAAGTGTGTGTCCCTGTTGCCTGTAGAGATTGAGTATATCTTTTTAACAATAGGGTGTTCTCTAACTCTCTCTCTGAACAAACCCAATTTTGGGTTCAACTAGGGACTCTCAAATGCTGCCATACCATGGTACCCTAGAATGATAAATGGATTTATGCAATTCCCAGACAAAGTGGAAGCACATTTTTAGAAGCACTTTTATTTTGTCTTGGCAAGCAAAGTCAGAGTACTATCAAAACTAATTCTGGGTTTGCCCAGACAAAACTAGTGCAAAATATCACATATTAAACAAAAATATATGCACCCACTAAATTGCTTTCAATCCTACAGTGAGTTGTGATTTATACTTGTTGCTTGTATCCTTACGATTTATATTAATATTGTTTCCTGGTTGCTTATTTGTACCCTATGACAATCATTAAGTGTTGTACCTCATGATTCTTGACAAATGTATCTTTTCTTTTATGTACACTGAGAGCATATGCACCAAAGACAATTTCCTTGTGTGTCCAATCACACTTGGCCAATAAAGAATTCTATTCTATTCTATTCTATTTTGAGGAGTTCCATGTCTTAGAGTAACATATGAAATCAACCAGTGGCTCTTTATGGTCTCCTCCAGAGATACTGCCCATCAGGAAAGAACATGAATCACGCATGGAATCATTTGATGTGCATCTTTCACACCGTTAGTTTTTTAAAAGTGTTCAATTCCTTTAAAGTTCTTGCAATTATTTAGCTTGGATCTGGCTGCTATTTTATTGGTTTTATTGTGTTTGCTCTGTGTGTGCATGAATGCATATATGTTTAACTCTCTTGTAAACTCTCTAATTAGCCATCAAAAGCATTTTTGGAACAAAATAGACAAGCTAGAAATGGCTGTCTTGAATTCTAATTGGGTGGGCCAAAGTATCTGAAGCAAAGAACGAACCTTTGGTAGATTAAATTTTCTTTACTGCAATATTTATACATGGTTCACTCCACATGAATGCCTATACCTATAAAATCATAAAAACTGTAAAATATTCTATTAAAACTATAAACACAGTCTCCCTTGGTGCTCAAGCCAGAAACATCATAGTTTAAAAGCTTTGTGAAACAGTTCTGTTTTTGTTGCCTCCCTAAGCGCCATTAGGAAGGGCAGCATCCAGATTATCAGTGTTAACTATTCTATGGGTATGAATTAAAACCTGAGAAATTACTTCCTCCTCTACCTCTTACATCCCAGTCTGAATGCAAATCTACTCTAAACCGCTTGTCCTGAAAGTCAAAGCACATCAGCGCACAACCAGCATTTTGAATTGTGCTAGGAAGTCTACTAATCACCAATGCAATGCTCACAACTCTGGTCCAGTGGTGGGTTCCTATAGGTGCGGTCCACTCTATAGCACCGGTAGCGGCCCGCTGGTGACGTCACAGTACCGGTGCGGTCGGATGCTGGTGCCTGGGCGCCGCCATTTTTTTAAAAAAATTCTTCTGCGCATGCCCAGAAGCCGAGCTTCCGGCACTGCGCATGCGCTGTCTTCCTACCCCACAGTGAGTCCAAGCAGAGGAGGATGGCTGAGGGAGTGTGTGAGATGCTGAAAGAATGGGCGGCAGGAGCTATCTCCATTCCCCTCCCTTCAGCAGTCTGAGAAGCCACGAACGTGCGGTGATGATCCTAGGCATTTTCGCACGTTTGAGGCTTCTCGAGCTGCTGAGGGGAGGGGGAATGGGTGGCAGGACCTATCTCAGTTCCCCTCCCTTCAGCAGTCCGAGAACCCATGCCCACCCAGTCACATGGCTGGCAAGCCACACCCACAAAATAAGCCACGCCCACAGAGTGGTAGTAAAAAAAAGCCCCTGCTCTGGTCATATATATTTTCAGCAAATCTCACTCCCCAGTTCGCGGACTGCTGTCAGCTAACTTCCAAGGAGCCTTCAAAGACAACCCCATGTAGAACGCATGGCAATAATCCATTGTGGAAGTGTTATGAGCATGGATGACTATCGCCAGGACCTCACCCATTCCAGGAAGTCCTCCCAAAAAGGAGAGAACCAACCTAGAACTAAGGATAAATTTCCTGACAGAACAATTAAATCAGTGGAATGATTTGCCTCCAGAAGTTGCAGGTACTCCATCACTGGAGGTTTTTAAGAAAAGATAGGACAACTATATGTCTGAAATGGTACAGGGTCTCCTGCTTGAGCAGGGGGCTGGATTAGAAGATCCAAGATCCCTTGCAACTCTGTTATACTGTAACTGGTGCACCAGTCAGAAGTGGGCAAAGGCCATCCTAACCACAGGATCTACCTGCCTATTCAACAATGATGTTCGTCCATCATATTTGAAGAGGACCTTAACATCGATCATAGACCTGAGTCGCCTGTGTGCAGGTCCGCAGCACAGGACTTTTCACAGGACTTGTGGGGGGGATGTCAAGACTTGCGCATGAATTGGATTAAAGTAAGGGAGAGGTGCGCATAGTCAGCCTCACTCTCTCTTCCCAGATTCCATCTTGCTCCAAATAGCAGGACAAGAGTCGAGACAGTTGGAGATGAGCTGGGTGCGGTGGTTGACCAGGGCGTCTTTCATGTCTTGCCGTGCTCTTAGCATACCACATAACTTGCAGAGACCGCCTTCATGACCGTTGTCCTATTCTAGTAGATTTCATCCGCTCAGTCCGCCGGAATCTGTCTTCACATGCTCGGGATAGACAAGTCCCTATCTCACCGAAGGTCGATGACCCAACGGCTACTCTCAACCTGGTTTGGCCAACCTGTCGAAGCTATTCAACAATAGCTATGAATGTAAGAGATTCCCCAAGTGTCCCTTCTGGGATAGCAGAACCACAATCTGAGCAAATAAAGAAGCACTTTACTGATAGAAAATAATATTTGTAGCTCAGGATTGAATTGTGGGGTCTTGGCTGCTCTCTGAGCTTGGTTGTTTTCTTGGAGATGTTTCATTACCAAACTAGGCAATAACATCAGTGCTAGCAGGGAATGGGGATTGGTCTCATTTTATATATTAGTGGCTTGCCATGTCAGTGTGGGTAGAGTAGTGTTAGTAGAGCCTTGATTAGGCTATTGTCTAGGGTTAGCTTGTTTGGCAGTTCCTTGATTAGAGTATTATTTGCTTCTTGATTGTAAATCTAATGTTAATTCTGGTGTTAATCTTTGCTCATCTGGGTATTGATTGCTGGTGAAAAGGTGGTTTGAACTTTTTGTTTCCTTTTTGACTTTTTGATTGTCTCTTTTGAATGGTGTTGTAGATGTTGTTTACATCTATGTGCCTGTTGATTGCTGATTTGTCTGAGTGTGAGGCTTCCAGGAGTTCTCTAGAATTTTTGGACTTGGCTTGGTCTAGGATGCTCACAGTTTCCCAATTGAAACTATGGTTAAGCCTGTCCATGTGTTGTGAAATTAAGGGATTTAATTTCAATTCAATTCATATTGAAGATGTGGCTCACTTGATCTGAGAAGCAGATGTAACAATGTAGATTTCCCATCAGCATCTTATTCATTGGTTTCAAATTTGTCATCACTGAAGACCTGTTTTGTGCTTACTACCATCTTTGTTGATGACTGTCTTGCCTCCAGTTTTTTTTCCTGCTGACTGGGATCATTTTCTAAACTATGTCATGGCTTTTCTCTGTGTCTTCACATCTTTTTGAAATTGTCTTCCTACAATACGTTTTAAGGGACCCAAGAAATCCTGAAAATTGTAGCTAGCTGAATATACAGAAAAGGCTCTAGTAATATAGGGAGGATTACTGATTTTCCAGGATTATATATCGTCTGGAAAACTCTTCACATTGCACTGACCTTCAAAACAATCAGAACAATGCAAGGAAAATAAGTTAGTTCTTCATCTTCTCTTCCCTATTTGTGCAGAATGCCAGAAAATGATTCAAAGGTTTAATTTCTTTTTTTTAAAAGGGGGTACAGTAAAATTTATACACAGAGGGCACACTTTTCTTTTTGTATATATTTTATTCAACCTGTGAAAAAATATGAAAAGTATGTTCTGACATGGTAAGATATTTTTTAACCCTGTGTTAAAAATATTTTTTAGGGTTTAGTGGGATTCTTTAAAAAGCACATAATAGAAATTTATGTGCTCTATTATTTCTTCCTTTAATGGTATTTTTAAAAAGACAGAAAATTGTGCTGCTTATTTTTGGCAATTTATTGCCAAATTTTAGCAGTTGATTTCAATGAGATCTATAGACATACAAAACTATGAAGAAAGGGGACAGAATCTAGCATACTCCATAGGTAGTAAGCATCCACCTTCATTTATTTAATTAAGCAGAACAGAGAAAGAAACAATCGAAAAAGAAAAATAATAAAGCAAAACAGCAATACATTAAATCAATGAAGCTAGGTTCATTTACAGCAGGGATGTGCCACCTTTTTCCTGCCATTAGCAAATCTAATTTTACCAATTTGACTTATGACTACAGTGGAGCCTCCTCATCATGACCATAAGTCAGGGATCCCCAACCCTAACCCCAATCCCTGGGCCACGGGCCACTACCGGGCTGCGGCCCATTCAGAACCAGGTAGTGCAAGCAGTGGGAGAGCACTTGCATATGCACAGCTCCACTTGCGCGAGTGGCGGCCTCTCTCACTCACGCACACAGCTCCATTTGTATGAGCAGTGGCGACTCGTGTGTGAAGCTCCCTTTGTGGGAGCAGCAGCCATGCCACTTGCATAAATGGAGCTGCGCATACATGAGTGTTTGCCACTCACATAGAACCATACCCTCTTCCCCCCCATCCCCCTGCCAAAATAGCAATAGCAATAGCACTTAGACTTATATACCGCTTCATAGTGCTTTACAGCCCTCTCTAAGCGGTTTATAGAGTTCAGCATATTGCCCCCAACAATCTGGATCCTCATTTTACCGACCTCAGACAGATGGAAGGCTAAGTCAACCTTGAGCCTGGTGAGATTTGAACAGCTGAACTGCTGAACTGCAGTGCTGCATTTTAACTACTGCGCCACCTCGGCTCAAAGGTTGTCATAAGTCATAATGGTCATAAACAACGGAGCCTGCAGTTCACAGTCATAAATCATAATGGTTGGTGATGTGACTGGCATGATTTTACAACTATTTTTACAATGGTCATTAAGCAAATGCTTATATGGTCATAAAGTGGCCACCATGTTTGTTAAACAAAATAATGGTCCTTAAGTGAACCAATGGTTTGTTATGGTGGGGTTTGGCTGAAAACCAGTAGTGGGTGCGTTTTCAGCAAAACCATAGTAAAACGTGGTGATGTGACTATGGGAATGCTGCAACCATCCATAAATGCAGCCATATTGGTGGGTACCTAAAATTTAGTCATGTGACTGTGGGGGAGATGACCGTCAGAACTTCATATCCAGGTCATAAATAGCCCCAAGGTAGGTCCATCATACCTTCAAATGGTCACTAAGTGACTAATCATAAGTTGAGGGCTACCTGTGCACTTCAAAGGAAACCGAGGCCAGGATGAAAACTGAAATTGATATGATTTTCCTGTCTGTTTATGAGTTCTTCTCCTTGTTCGCCTTAAGTATTGCAGCTGTGTTGTAACTAGAACAGAGATTTTGGGGAACCAAAATTATCACAGGCTTCAAGTGGCTCTAGGATTTAAAACTGGGTAACCTGGTCTATAAGGATTCATGAAAGAACTGTCTGCTCTTTTTCTTATCCACAGAAAGCAAAGAAGAAGCCAGCGATATTATTATTATTATTATTATTATTATTATTATTATTATTATTATTATTATTATTATTATTATTATTATTATTATTATTATTATTATTATTATTATTATTGAGACTTATATACCGCCTCATAGTGCGAGCACTCTCTAAGCGGTTAATACCATTAAGCAATGTATATTTACATTACCCCCAACAATCTGGGTCCTCATTTTACCCACCTCGGAAGGATGGAAGGCTGAGTCAACCTTGAGCAGGTGAGATTTGAACCGCTGAACTGCTGATCACAGTCAGCTAAAGTAGCCTGCAGTACTGCACTCTAACTGCTGCGCCACCTCGGCTCTTGATATGCCTAAAGAAAACCCCAACTGAAAAAAAATAAATAAAGGGTGAAAACCTGGCTTCCCAGCGAGTATCAAGAACATAACATAAATGAAACGAACTAAGTTGGCAGGAGGTTGTAGTAAAAGTAATATGGGAAAGAGATTAGAGGAGAGAGAGCAACAGAATGCAGAAGGCAAGAAAGAAGGGCGGTGGGGAAAACCAGAAGCTGAATCCAGTAGATCTAAAATTCTGGAAACGTGATATGTGAATCATAGTTGTTCTATAAAATCAGCATTCGGTTTGCAAACGTACCCTTTGCAAAGGATCTCAGAAATATTTGGTACATTAAAAAAAAGAGCATTGCATTTTAAATACACATTGTACTTTAATTCTGAAAGTAAATGTAGGTTTATCTTTATTTTATTGATTGATTGATTGATTGATTGATTGCAGTGGAACCTTCTTTGTTTTTCTCAGACCTCACCTGAAGAAATATTATTAAGCACCCAACAAATCTTGTAAGGTAAGTTAGGCCAGGATTTCCAGTGGCCACATTTGGAGTTTTATTAATTACATTTATATGCTGCCCATCTCACTGTTGAAGCAGTTCTGACAAAGTTTTAAAAACATGCTGCGGCCCTTCTAAGTGTATTGTTGGAGGTCCTTGACCTTAGCTGCCATGGAACGTTAGTACCCAACCCTCTCCTAGAAGAATGAAGTGTTTTGAGAAATATTAAAAAGGCAGAATATTATATTTCCCTGGATGAGAAATGGAGAAACATGCTCTTGGAAAGCAGCCCCCACCTTTCTTAATAGCCCCCAGCAGATGTCAGCATTTAAGAGATAAAGAGATAGCTAGCTCTATTCATAAGCAAATTCCCTGCAGCAAGGTCTGAACAAAGGTAGAGTTAGCCCTTAGCCACAATAGGAATTGCCCAACAAGCCCCTTCATTGCATCAGCCAAACTTCAACCAAGCTTAGCTCAGACAAACTCCTAGGATTTGTACAGAGCCCCATGGGAGTCTGACAACAGCCAATAGAATACATATTCTTGCACAGGAACAGGAAGCTCAAGTTCAAAGCCCAAGAAAAGGTATAAATACCCCCCACTCTCAACTCCATGTGGTCAGCTACCCAGGATCACACATGCTTGGTGGTTCTGTTCATCATTAAACCATCTTTCCAATCAGCCTCCATGTTTCCAGTGTCTTTCTCCTGACTTGGAACTGAACCAGATGGATATTTCTTTCAACAGAATCTATAACCAATTTATAGTATACCAATCAACCAGAATCCTATGCTCTCTCCACCCAACTAACCATGCTTACTTTTGTCATTTCCAGTGGTGAAATCTAAAAAATTTCCTACCGGTTCTGTGGGCATGACTTGGTGGGCATGGCTTGGTGGGGGTCATGTGACTGGGTGGGCATGGCTAGGTAGTCATGTGACTGGGGCGTCAAAAGATAGAAACTCACTTTAACAATGTCCTGCTGGAGCAGAGTTGGACTAGATGACCTCCCGGTCCCTTCCAGCCCTGGATTATCCTCTGAAGCTGCGTCTAGTGCCAGGTTTGTAGTCCTTCCTTCCTCTCCTTTTTCCATCCCTCCCTCCTTTTTCTTTCTTTTTCTTTTTCTTTTTCTTTTTCTTTTTCTTTTTCTTTTTCTTTTTCTTTTTCTTTTTCTTTTTCTTTTTCTTTCTCTTTCTCTTTCTCTTTCTCTTTCTTTCTCTTTCTCTCTTTCTTTCTTTCTTTCTTTCTTTCTTTCTTTCTTTCTTTCTTTCTTTCTTTCCACCCCCCACCCATCGTTGTTGGCCTAGCAGGCTTTAGGAAAGCCTGCTGGGAGCAAAAACAGACCCCTATCCCCTGTTTTTGGCCTACACCCTCCGTTTTTGGCCTAGCAGGCTTCAGGGAAGCCTGCTGGGAGCAAATATGGACCCCACCCCCATTTTTGGCCTAGCAGGCTTCAGAGGGAAAAAAAAGTTCCGAAGATCAGCTTTGCAACGTGCAATCATTGGAACTTTTTTTTTAACTTTTTTAGTATTTTTTACTACCGGTTCAAGCGAACCGGCCCGAACCGGTAGCATTTCACCCCTGGTCCTTTCCATGAGCTGGTGGATGCAGACAAGGACTTGGCTCGTAGCCACCTTGAAACGAAAGACATTATTGGAAACAAAAGTGATACACGTTGCTGGGCAGTATGCCAGTTTCTTCCTTTTTTTAAATTAAAAGAGTCTTTCGCACAAAGGGTCAATGGCGGAGGAGAAAGCGTGGCAGATGCCAAGGAGGATAGCCTTGATATGGGAGATTATGGGGTGCTGGTAAAGTAATAGGAAAAATGTGAGATAAACAATTAACCGATAGGAGTTCATTACCAGCTTATCTCATATAGATCAGTTTAATTTGGGTGGCAAAAAAAGCCCAAGAAGAAGAGATTCAGAACATTCAAAGAAGATCCAGCAACCATTTGTCTGAAGTGGTGTAAGGTTTCCTGCCTAAGCAGGGGATTGGACTAGAAGACCTCCAAGGTCCCTTCCAACTCTGTTATTCTATTCTATTCTATTCTATTCTATTCTATTCTATTCTATTCTATTCTATTCTATTCTATTCTATTCTATTCCATTCCATTCCATTCCATTCTATTCTGAAATACACGAGGCCTGGAAGACAGACAGACTGACATCCTGCTGCAGAGCTGAAGAATTCTTGATGATTCACAGATATACAAATAATTAAAATGATTAATGGTTGAATTACAATTAGAACATACAAATCTGTATAGAACATAAGCAATCCTAACTGTTTATGAACTTCATCCAAGATCTGCTTCCCGAAAGCAATTAGAATGGAAATTAGCTTAATTTCTACTGAGAGCTCATCCAAAATTTCTAGTGCTACTTCTGAGAAGCAGCATCTTCGGGCCTCTCCTCCACTCACCTCCCAAAAGTGGGGAACCACCAGCAGCTTTTTCAAGCATAATTCAATTTGTTGCAGTCGGATTTTGCAACTGGAGGGCATTTATGACTTCACAGCATCTTGCGATCACATGATAACCATTTGCGATGGTCCCAACTGACTTCTGTCAAACAGAGTAAATGGAGAAGCCAGCAGTAAAATTGCAAGTCTCAATCCTGTGAATGCTTTGCTTAGTGATGGAGTTGCCGACCCCAGTTGTGATTGCTAAGCAAAATTATCTAATCAATTTATCAACAGCCCGAATAAGTGAGCTGCATGAATTTTTGTCCTTGCTTATTCTTTAACCAAACAACTCAGATAGGTGGCTTACAGGCTGCTAGAAAGGGTTATGTTTCCTAAATATTTTGTTGGATCTCAGCCAAAGTATTTTTAAAGTCCCTCAAGAATTTAGAGAATTAAGCATTACCACATCAGCTCCTTGTCACTGATACTGTGGTGTAGCTTACTCATTTCTTTCCCTGTGGCCACTAAACACTCCTCCTCCTCCTCCTCCTCCTCCTCCTCCTCCTCCTCCTCCTCCTCCTCCTCCTCCTCCTCCTCCTTCTCTCTCTCTCTCTCTCTCTCTCTCTCTCTCTCTCTCTCTCTCTCTCTCTCTCTCTCTCTCTCTCTCTCTCATACAAGATATGAAATGGTTTCAAATTATCATTTTACAGTGGAAATCAGTCATTTTATTTTCCAATTTCAGCTTCAACCCTAATAATACACGAGCTCACAATAGATACAAACTTAATGTAAACCGCTCCAGACTTGATTGCAAAAAATTCGACTTCAACACAGAGTTGTCAACGCCTGGAACACTTTACCTGACTCAGTAGTTTCTTCCCCAAACCCCAAAAACTTCAACCTCGGATTATCTACCATCGACCTCACCCCATTCCTAAGAGGTCAGTAAGGGGCGTGCATAAGCGCACAATCTTGCCTACCGTTCCTGTCCTATGTACCCATATAATCATACCTCTTTTACTCTTATTCATGCTTGTACTATTACATATATATTCAATCATGTTTTACTGTTTGTACTTTGCTTATAATCATATATGCTTGACAAATAAACAAATACAAATACAAAACTTTTAACTGAGTCAGACTGCATATCTACAGTATTTCACTTTGTTTGGAACAGTTCTCTAAAACTCTTTCCTTGACCTCCCAATTGTTTGAGTTGGAGATGTCAGAGATTCAGACTTGGGTGGTATAGTATACTTCTACACGTCCTTCTACAGAGCCCATGTTCTTCTACCCGAGCCTCAACAACATAATTCAATTTTGGTTGTAACCGTGGTGTAACAAAAGCTTTCTGGCGTTAACCTGTCTCTTTAAAGTCTCATTCACTTAACTTGGGCAGGCTTTTGCCTTCACATTTAGGGTCTGAAAACTCATTAGAACTTAGCCACCTATAAAAGTTGATGAGCCATAGGATGATTAATGGGGGTGGGGACATTAGATCTAATGTCAGAAAAATTCTTGTTAATAAAGGTCTGTATTACGAAAAGATCTAAGACATCAAGAACATTTGTCCTAAAAAGGGTATAAACTGCATAACAAAAGCTCCATCATTGGGAAAAGTTGTAAATAAAAATGAATGCAGTATTTTGTTCAGAACTTTTTTTAAAAAGATCTGTCAGACCAAAACACCAGAATCCAGGAGGTGGGAGGGAGAGAAGAGGGAAGAGAAGAGAGAAGAGAGAGAGAAGGAGAGGAAAGAGGAAACAATGAGGGGAGGGACAGGAAGAGAGAGGGGAGAAGGGGGAGGGAAGGGGGAGAGAGGAGAGGAGAAGCATTATTCATTTCAGCCAATAATGTCCCAATTTCATTCTTATTAATTTTAGCTGTTTTTATATTTATCTTTTCATCGTTTTGCAAGCTACCCAGAGTCACTCCAACAATAAAATGGGCAGCATACAATTTTAATAAATAAATAAAATGCCTGTTGGTCGCTTTTGTTCCTTTCACGATCCCACTACAGGTCTGTCATGCTACTCAGGCATTAACAGAATATAAACCGAAGGACCAGCTTCAGAATTCAGGAATTGAAAGCCTCTGAAGCCATTGCACAAACTCCCCGTTTTCCCGTCTGATGGGCAAAAGTTATCTTGATGGGAACAACCCAGATTTTCAAACTGAGCGCAAGATCGAGCAGAACAAAATGTAACAAAAACATTAAAAGACAAGCAGTTAAATCGTTTTCTGTCCTTGGGGGGAAATAATCATGCTTGTTGTATGAAAGACTTTTTAAAAAGGGAAAACCTTCTTCTGGGACTGATTCCAGTTCTCCAGCCCAGGTGTGGAGCGATGCCTTCCCCAAGGCACCGCCTTGTCCTTCGAGCTGACAAGCAGCAAATGCCTCACTTCTAGCCTGCACATCTGTTGCAACCGATTCTGGAATTAACCCTTTTCCTGTAGCTCAACTAGCCCAGCTTCTCCTGAGTGCCTGAAATGATCCTTCAGCAAGAATAAATGAGGCAGAAAACAGGTCCCTGGGCGTCAAAGGGATTCCCATTGGAGTTCTTCATACAAGAAGACAAAAATAAGTTAAAGGAGGGAGGGTGTTATACTTTACATGCTGTAAGTGTTGAGTCCTCACACTTACGACCACGCCGGCTCAGTGGTGAGTTCCTACCAGTGCGGTCCAGTGCGCCGTTCAGGTAGGGATCTGCCGATTACGCAATTTGCACGTGATGGCTCCAGTGCCGTCTTTGCCGGTCCATCGCACGGCGCCATCTTTTTTCTGGGCTTTTTTTGCTTTCTGCGCATGCACGGAAGCAAAATCTCGCTAGGGGACGCGCACATGCACAAGATTTCGGCAATTTTTTGCTTCCGCACATGCGAGCGCGTCCCCTCGCAAGATTTTGCTTCCGCGCATGTGCAGGAAGCAAAATCGTGCGAGGGGACGCGAAATGAGATGATGCGTGCGCAGCGCACCGGTAGGCAGGTAAGAGGAACCCGCCCCTGCGCTGGCTGCTGGTCGAGCCTGATTGGAGATGGACCAGCATGGGAAGCTACGGATGAGCTTCATGGTGGGAAAGAGGTAGACACAGAAGTTTAATGCACGACAATGATAATAATAATCTAGGTCAATGGGAAAAACAATTCTGACCTTTCTTTTTAACTAGGTTTAATAGCAATAACACGAAGACTTATATACCACTTCATAGTACTTTACAGCACTCTCTGAGCAGTTTAAAAAGTCAGCATATTGCCCCCAACAATCTGGATCTTCATTTTACTGATCTCGGAAAGCTGAGTCAACTTTGAGTTGGTCAGTACCAAACATTGGGAATTATGTCATTGGGAATTATGTCATTGCTTCATATCCTGGATATGTAATACTAATAGGTAGTCCTTGACTTACAAGCATTCATTTAGCAACTGTTTGAAGTTACAATGGCACTGAAAAAATGACTTATGACCGGTTCTAAAATTTATGACAGTCACAGCTTTCCTACAGTCATGAGGTCAGACTTTAGGTGCTTGGCAACCAGTATGTATTTACAAAAGTTGCAGCATCCCAGGGTCATGCAATTGCCATTTACAAACTTCTCAGGTGTCTACCAACAAGCAAAGTCAATGGGGAAAGTTGCTTTTATTTAATGGTCACTTGATTCACTTAACAACTGCAATGATTCATTAGCAGCCATGGCAAAAAAAATGTCATAAAGGGTCATAAAATCAGGCAGGATTCACTTAATCATTTTATTTTGGCAATTGGTCCCAGTTTGTGGTCCTGAGTCAAGTACTACCTGTATATTGTGAAGAATGAATCAAGAGTACTCATCTCTAACGATCTGAGTGCCAGAGCCCACTGCAACAACGTAGCAAAGAAGGGATTAAGAGTGGTTAACCTAATCTTGCGCAGCTTCTTCTCTGGTAACACTGTACTCTTAACCAGAGCATACAAAACATTTGCTAGACCGATTCTTGAATACAGCTCATCAGTCTGGAACCCACACTACATATCAGACATTAACACAATTGAGAATGTCCAGAGATACTTCACAAGAAGAGTATTACATTCCTCTGTTCACAACAGAATTCCTTATGAAACCAGACTCGAAATTTTGGGATTTGAAAATTTAGAACTCCGCCACCTTCGATCTGACCTAAGTGTAGCTCACAAAATTATCTGCCTCAATGTCCTACCTGTTAATGACTACTTCAGCTTCAACCGCAATAATACACGAGCTCACAATAGATACAAACTTAATGTAAACCGCTCCAGACTTGATTGCAAAAAATTCGACTTCAACAACAGAGTGGTCAATGCCTGGAACATTTTACCTGACTCAGTAGTTTCTTCCCCAAACCCCAAAAACTTCAACCTCAGATTATCTACCATCGACCTCACCCCATTCCTAAGAGGTCGGTAAGGGGCGTGCATAAGCGCACAATCGTGCCTACCGTTCCTGTCCTAATGTACACATATATTCTTACCTCTTTTACTCTTATTCATGCTTCAATCATGATTATATATTCAATCATGTTTTACTGTTTATACTTTGCTTATAATCATATATGCTTGACAAATAAACAAATACAAATACAAATAAGATTTCTATCTGCAGTTTGGGACTGTCGTTAAACTGACTGACATGTTTCATATTATGCCAAACTCTGTCCTTTTACAGAGTTTTCTTCTATCTTTCTCCTATTCTCAATGTTTTTCAAACTTGGCAACTTGAAGATGAGTGGACTTCAACTCCCAGAATTCCCCAACCAATATGCCGGCTGTGGAATTCTGGGCATTGAAGTCCACATATCTTTAAGTGCCCAAGTTTGAAAAAGACTGCTATATAGCAACTTTTTAAAAATGTAAAAGAGATTTGGAGAATAGAGTAGGCAAGGACTGAGCAATTATTTCTACCTAAAAGCTTTTATGTAAACTCAAGAGGGAGCTAAGCAACTAGCTCTGAATGCTAAAGTTTGGAGCACTTCACTTGCAGGTCAATGGATTTTAAGTTTGGAAAGGTATTCTCAGGTGTCATAATTGATTCCATTAATAAGATGAAAATTCTTAAATGGAAAATATAGTGGATTTATTTTTACCTAGAAACAAAAAAGAGGCTGAACATAACATATATTACAATACATAGAGCAGGGGTGTCAAACTGAATTTCTTCAAGGGCCAGATCAGCATTGTAGTTCTCCGGGGGCCAGCTGGGGGGGGGAACCCTGTTTTGGCCGGCATAGTGCTGCAGGCCACCAGGCCGAAAGCGGGGAACATGCCCCGTTTTGGCTGCAAGAGGCACTGCGGGCTGGTCCTTTGCTATTTCCAGGCCGGCCCCACGGACCAGATTTAAGCACCTTGCAGGCTGGATCCGGCCTGCGGGCCTTGAGATCCCTGGCATAGAGCTATCAGATTTCACTGCTAAAATATGGATGTCCAGAAGATGGCAGCAAAGTATAAAAATTTGCCAGAACTGTACCTCTTTGCTACCATCTTGTGGCCTAATAGATTTTGCAGGCTAGATCTAGTAGCCCTACAGAGACATATCAACGAATACAGGTGATTCAGGCAGTTATATTATTTAGGGAGTGAGACTATACAAAAGAATGCATATAATTCTTGAAAGGAACATTGCTAAATAAATGCTTTGCTACTACCCAACAAACAAGAGTATATATATTAAAATTACTAGATATCCAGTGAACATTAATGTTATATAAACTTGTGCATTTTCTTGAATTGTATCTATAGATACTAAAGATACTGAGAAATTCTATAATAAATTGTAAAATTGGCATAGTACTAATAATGGATGATTAAGATAAAAAAGAGAAATGAATGAATTTGGACTGAAAGGAAGATTTGGATAAGGTAATGTATTAATTCAGGAGGCAAATGAATTGATTTATAAAAGAGTTAATAATTATTCATTGCTAAGTAGCCCAAGCAACATAAATATAAATTCAAAACTCTGGAATCAAACTGACTATATAATAGGAAACAGAAGATTGAGTAGTATATGAAATTGACAGAACTTGTGAATGACCAAACTGACTTCTTTTTTCTAATCAAATATCATTATTGACATTCATCAATGACTGGAAACCCTTTATGGATTTTTTGTGTGTGTAAAAAAAGAAAATAGTATTGCAACTTATGGTTTTGTTGATTAGAAAGGTTACAGAAATAAGGGAATTATGATGTAATCTTAGAGACACGTCTGATTAGAATTGTAGTATAACTACCAAAGGAAGATCAGGAGCCATTTATTTATATATACTTTTTCATGTTTCCTGGCTTTTTTTCCCCATCTCCTTTTTGTCTTTTTTTTTTTTTTGCTTTCTTTTTTCTTTCATACTTACTGTGTTTTTATTTACTTTTTCTTTAAGCACTTCATATATGTAAACTTTTTAATAACTCTTTTTAAAAACGAGATGCAATTCAGTCAAGACACTTCCAGATTATGAAACATGAATTGCTTTGTCAAATATGTAGGCTTACTGTAACTTAGTATGCCTGCAAGGTATGACTTGGCATATACAGAGAAAGAATATAAAATCAGTAAACCTATGTATGAAAACTAAAGCAGAAAAAAAATCCCCAAATTTCAAACAGGAAGTGATTGAAAAAAAAATTCAGAACAAGCTTTTTCTGGCAGCGAACAAAAGCTAACCATTTGGTGGTAGGAAGGATGTACAACTGAACGCAGATTTCCATTAAACTTTAGGCAAGAAAAGTTACCTTAGCTATTCTATTTCTTGATACTTCAGCTAATAGAAAGAAGATGAGTTTTTAAAAAAACAGAAAACAGAAAAAATTATAGCTAAGATAGGAAAACTGAAGTCTAATAAAAGCAACTGATGTTAAAGGAAAATTGAAAGACCATACTGAAATACTTTATAAATGGGTTTATAGAATGAAAACATTTTCATTAAGACAATATATTCAAGAATCAACACCACTTGAAGGTGAAATATGACAGGCTATGAACCAGCTGTCAAAAAGAAAGCACAAGGTACAATTAAAGTGTTTAAAGCTGCAGAAGAATCAGCAGTTAAAATGCTAATAACTCTGTGTCAAAAAAACATAGAATACTGTAGTAGGTTTGTTCTATGTACCCCCTTTTTTTCCAGAGAGATCCAAATGCCCAACCGCTGAACCAATGCAAGCAAAGCTTTGCTTAAGCTCTTCCACTGAAGAGCAGAAGCAAACACAGAGAGAGGAAAGGTTCAGAAAAGAGAGAGAAATGTGACATCAAACAAGTAACATAAGATGAATACGTGGGGGAAAAAACATGTGTATTCAAGAAGATTTTCTTTCCCTTCTATGAAAGCTGGTGTATAGCTTGATAAGGAGTCCAGTGGCCATTCTCAAAACTATTTGCAGATGTAGGTTTCCCCTCCTTCTTAGACAAGCTTCCTTTCCCAAGCCCAAGAAAGGGGATTCTAAATCAGGGGTGTCCAACCTTGGCAACTTTAAGTCTTGTGGACTTCAATTCCCAGCATGAGCTGGCTGGGGAATTCTGGGAGTTGAAGTCCATGGGTTTTAAAGTTGCCAGAGTTGGATACCCCTGTTCTAAATGCTTCGGATTGGCTGTGCAGAAATTTCTCCGTTGAAAGGAAAAATACTCACTAGGATTCTTGTGTTATCACTCCAACCCTTTCTTAATAAATCTTCCTTAATCTGAGCTCAGAGAGGTTCATTCCTTGGATTGTTCATTTCCAGACCTGGTTGCCCGAGAATTCTTGCACCTTCAATGACAACAGCAAAACCTTTGACTGTGTAGTTCATGCCAGAATGTGGAACATATTAAGGTGGTGTGTGTGCCAGAACACCTGATAATTCTTCTGAGAACTCTTAACAGTGAATAAGAAGCTCTAGTTGGGGAAAAAAAAGATGTTTTTTATCAGCAACAGCTGTTCTCAACAGGAAGTGCAGGCAAGGAGCGTTCAATTTAAAGAGCAGAGTGTGGGAAAAGGCTCAATAACGCTAATACTACGCTTTCTTCCTTCTTATGCCGTAAATGAAAACGCTTTTGTTGATATATTTGAATTAGGTGGTTATGGGTAACCCTAACTGCCAAATAGGGACACTTACAATAAAACATAACAGTTAGTCACAAGCAGGAGACTCTGTACCAGGGGGTGGGTTCCACTTACCTTCACCACCGGTTCGCATTGCGACGTTTCGTGCGCACGTCCCCTCGTGCGATTTGGCTTCCGCACATGCTCAGAAGCAGGAATGAGCCTGAAACACAACTGAGGAGCTCATCAGCTGTGCTTTGGGCGAAGCAATAAAGGTCAGAATTCACCTGCAGGCGGGAGGGAGGGCCCTTTTTCAAGCCGCGGAAGGGGAAAAATTTGCACAAAATCCAAAAAAAAGATGGTGGCACGCACGGAACGACACCGACAGTGACGTCACCAGCGGGTTGCTACTGGTTCGGGCGAACTGGTCCGAACCGGGAGGAACCCACCCCTGCCTCAGGGGTGAAATCCTCCCGGTTCGCTCTTACCTGTTGGTCGTCGCAGAGCCGATGGAGCCAGTGGTGGTCGCAGCGCGGGGCTGTCCCCGCCCACTTCCCACCACCCGCCTGGATGCCGCCATTTTAGTTATTTTGCCCTCTGCACATGCAGAATGCTTTGCGCATGCGCAGAGGGCAAAAGAACTAAAATGGCGGCGTCCAGGCAGGTGGGGGAAGCGGGTGGGGGCAGCCCCGTGCTGCAACCGCCACCGGTTCCATCGGTTCTGCGATGACCGACAGGTAAGAGCGAACCGGGAGGATTTCACCCCTGCCCTGCCCTATACCAGGGCTATGGCAGAGAATAACAGAATAACAAAACAACAGAATAACGGAGTTGGAAGGGACCCTGGAGGTCTTCTAGTTCAAGCCCCTGCTCAAGCAGGAAATCCTAGACCAGGTCTATGGCAGAGAAGGCACGTCTCTTGGTTCCAACCAGCAGACATTCCTTGGCTGACACAACCTGCAACCTGCACAACTTGCATCCCTGAATTGGATGGATAGAAACAACTGGGAGAAGAAAATCCGTATGGTAACTGATCCCAAGTCGTGAAGCCATATATACTCTAGTGTTGTGCAAAGCTTTGCTGAGACTTCTGGTGTAAGTGTAAGAGAAGCACCCGTTCTCAAAATTGGAGATAGTTACTTGCTCTGGAACAGTTGATGCAGCTGCTAGAAAACCTTTTCCAGATTTTCTATGGCCATAAGTAGGCCTTTGCTTTATATCAGTCCCACAGTAATGTTGCCCCTCTAACAATATGTATATACTCCAAAAATTGTGTTGATTATGATAGTAATGTTGTATTCTCTATTAATGCCCTGATGACTGGATCAGTCATCATTTTTCAAATTCCAAATGTTCTGGTATTTGTGTACTCCATTTAATTGTTGTCTACTGTATTGTTTAATTGATGATCCTAATTTATACTGATATTTAAAGTTTAATGTTGTTTCTTCAAATAACACCAAATTGTTCCAATTCTGGCCAAATTTTGTTTATTCGCCAGGAATCTGCTTGTCTGTAAACATCAGCTTGAATTTGGAAGCCCAGCAACAAATGTGCAAAACAAGAAAAGTTTGGGGCTTCTTCAGATGAAGTTTAGCTCATGATGAGTTCACATACTGTATACACAAAAAGTCCCATCTAGTCATTTTTGGCTAATCTCAAAAATCTAAGTAGGGCTTGGTTTGGTTAGAACCTGGGAGACCATTATGAAATACATGAGTTGCAAACTAGTTATCAAATCAGTCAATCAATCAATCTTAGAAGCAGCGCTGGCAGATACCATTCTATATCGCTTCTCAGGATATTACATGCACATGTCCAGTAATTTGCAAATTACTTGATTACTCTCATTTTAACTTTGAATTTTATTCTATTATTTTAATTGCCTTATAATATGTTTTTATATGCAAGTAAAACTTATAATTTATGTTTTACTTGTATGCCACCCAGAATCACTGATTAAGTGATCGGTGTTTTCCTTTTTCTTTTAAAAAATAATCTTTATTGAGTTTTTTAGTTAAAAACAACATATAAACAAGACATAAAAATACATGAAATGCAAACAAAGTAAAAGCTAACCACTTTTACAGCTATTTCATTTCCAAATATATTTACACTTTACAGTATTACTATTTTAATTTAAACAATCACTATTGTTTATCCAGTTCTATATTCAATTGATTGAATCTCCTACTATATATTCCACATCTATTTCTTCCATTTTAGTTATACAGTATATACTTCTAATTGTTTACATAAGACTTGAAAGTAAGAACATTTACAGTTTCTTTACAGTTCACCTTTTATAACCAAATTTGAAGTTTTTTGTTGTGATTTAACCACTTATACCATTTATTCCAAGAGTCATAGAATTCTGTCTCCTCCTTCTCTCCTTCTCATGTATCTCCATTGTTAGTTTGCACATCTCGGAGCATTCCAAGATTTTTCTAACGACCATTGAGGATGTGGGGATGGTATCATTTTTCCAACTCTGTGCGTAAACAATCCTAGCGGCGGTGGTTATATGAAGTATTATGTAACAGTCCTCTTTTTTAAACTTTTCTCTAAAAATTCCCAACAAGAACAGTTCCGACTTCAAACCAATCGCCTGTTGTGTAATTTCTTCCAGCCAATTTCTTATTTTATTCCAAAATACTTTGATTTTAGGGCATGTCCACCGAAGATGGTAGTAGGTCCCTTGCACCTTCTTGCACTTCCAACATTTTGAAGACATCGTCGGGAACATCTTTGCCAATCGTGCCAGAGGGAGATGCCAGCGATAGTGATGGGTGTTTTCTAAATATGATATAGCTTGACCTTGACCTGAAAGTGACTTGCTGAATTAAATGAAATGTCATTGTGGAGTAATCTTTGAGAAGGCTACTTAATGAATTTTGCTTTCTCCCATTGTCTTTTCTTTTTCTTGTAATCCTCTGTTGCATATTATGTGCTCTGTTGTGTATTATTTGTTCTTCTCACAGGAAGAGGAAATTATTTCCTTTTATTGCACAGAAACAGCATTTGCTCTTCATTAGGCTTTACACAGGGATGGGTTCCTACTTACCTAGCTGCCAGTTCGCTTCCTCCCACACTGCATGCGCAGTGCCAAAACATCAGGGGGGGGAGCCAAAAACAAGATGGCGACCGCATGCACAGTGCCAGAAACTCGGCTTCTGCACATGCTCAGAAGAAGAAAAAATTCAAAAAAAATTTTTCAAAAAAAATCCAAAAAAGATGGCAGCGCCCACGGACCGGCACCGACCGAACCGGGTCGGTGACATCATCATAATGTCACCAGCAGGTCACTACCAGTTTTGGAAAACTGGTCCAAACCGGGAGGAACCCACCCCTGGCTTTACATGGTGTCTTCCATCAGTACTAATTTATCTCTATTGTCCACAAGCCACTTTATGCATAGCAGCAATGCAAAGCTTGGAACTACAAGGTAGAATGCAGCCATTCCAAAACTTGCCACTGATTGTAATTTTCAAAGTGAGACAAAAGGCAAAAATATTATGAGCCACAGTGGCACAGTGGTTAGAGTGCAGTACTGCAGGCTACTTCTGCTGACTGCCGGCTGCCTGCAATTTGGCAGTTCAAATCTCACCAGGCTCAAGGCTGACTCATCCTTCCATCCTTCCGAGGTGGGTAAAATGAGGACCCAGATTGTTGGGGGCAATAGGCTGGCTCTGTAAACCACTTAGAGAGGGCTGTAAAAGCAGTATATAAGTCTTAGTGCTATTGCTATTAAATGCATATGAAATAATCTATTTTACACTGACACTTATAGAAAATCAGTTTGGCCTGGCTCTTCTTTTTGTTGGCCCCATCCATCCTGAGGTATTTCACCTGCTTACCTGCTTTAGAAAATTCATCCTGATTGACTGTAATAAAATGATTAAGAGCCATTGCTGTTCCCAGAAATAGAAGTTGTGATTTAAAATTGTTTAATGCTAGAATGGCGAAGAGTTACAGAATTTTTGAAAAGCATCCTTTTTATTACGCTAAACTAATTTACAAAACATATACAGGATTAATTCAATATTCAAATTCAAACTTCAAATTAATTCAAACTTCAAATATTGTCATCATGGTAGGGGAGAAAGTGGGGTTTGGATTACCAGAATGACTCCCAAAACTTTGAACTTATTAAAGATCAGAAATCTTATCCTTTTGTTAAAAAAATCCCACAATCACAATCACCAACTTCTCCATTTTCTCCTCCTCCTCTTCCTCCTCCTCCTCTTTTACCACTTTGGGTGTTGAGGGAGATACAAAGTTCTGGTTCTTGCTCTTCTGGCGGACTCAACCATTGTTAATTGATGTTGTTGTAATATGTCTTTGATGTTGTCTCTCCATCTTCTTCTGAGTCTGCCTCATGTTCTTTGACCTTCTCCTATTTTTTGTATATGCCTTGTATAGTATGGAATCCCAAGACATCTTCTCCAAATGAGCAACCCACTTTATTTGTTGTTTTTGTATATAGTTTAAGATTTATTCTATGCCAATTCTTTCTCTTATGGTCTCATTTCTGATTTTATTTCTTCTGGTTACTCCAGCAGCTTTCCTCAAACATCTCATGAAATGAGATTGTCTTTTTAAATTGATTTTATGTTTTATGATGTATGCTGCCCAGAATCACTTCTTGAGATGGGCAGCTATAGAAATCAAATAAATAATATATTGGGTTTCTGTAGTCATATGGCTAGCATGACATCATGGAGCGTGGTTACTTTCTCACTGAAGTGGTACCTATTTATCTATTTGCATTTGCATGCTTTTGATGTCACGCAGTGATTTTATGTTGCCTGTTACATGTATATGCAGGGAGATGCATCCCTATCAAATATAATGGTTTATTCCTGAGTACGTGATTATCATGTTCCTAGTACGCATGTGTACATTCCTTTCTTTTGATTCATTCCTTTTGTTCTCTGCTTCATGACGAAGCAAGATCTCTTTTATATAGCCAGTATGTAATTAACTATTTTTGATAAGAAATAAATATCTTTTACATTAGAATTATAATGCGGTTTATTTTGACAATGTCAGAGTTCCAGGAAAAGATTCATTTCGCCTCTGATAAGAGTAATTCTTATCTCAACATTTGAACTGCTAGGTTGGCTAAGTTCTGGAGGGAGTTCCTGCAGTCCATTGGGTCATCCCAGGGCCTTAGCTCGGCCTTTCATCCGAGCACCAATGGAGGGGCAGAGAGACTGAATGCCATGGTACAGCAGTACCTGAGGTGCTACGTGAACTATCAGCAGTCCAATTGGGCGGACCTCCTGCCTTTTGCTGAGTCACGTACTAGGGTGACAATGTCACGTGGCCCCTGGGTCTCAAATCTGGGCTGTCGACTTTCTAGCATCTTAAGTGCTTAGCTATTGCACTGCCCCTGCCCAATACCCCTATCCTATTCCATGGCTTTTACATTGAAAAACACTTAAAATGCTCTAATACCAAACCATGTATGATATATACAAAATGTGGTGGGACCTCCAATACTGGTGGTTTTTTTTAATCCTTAAAAATATAATGTATTGAGGAGGCTATCATTAAACACAGACAGATGGCCATCTCAGACAGCTGGGTTGGATGTCATGAAAAGAAGAGTATATTTAGGGTTATTTAGTATGTTATTATTGGATTTTGCTGCCAGGAAGTCGAATAATTATACCTAGGGGTTTAAAAAAATGCAGCCTAAAAACCTGTACTCCCAGTTAAGATGGCTCCTCCTCTTGTACCTCTGTTTGATCATTGGCTTTCCTACTTTACATTGCATGCTGCCCTGAAATCTGATATGATGAAGGGCCATTATAAAACTTTTAAATAAGTAAATTATTTCCCCCCTCGTTGGTGGACGGGACTTGATTTGCCAAATACTAGAGCCATTTGTTGCAATGTAGAAATAATTTACTATTTTGGCAAAGGTTTGAAGTAGACCTCCATTCCTCATCTAGGAAGAAAAGCCAGACTCTGAAGTCCCAAGGAGGACACAAATCAGAGTTCTATGTCTTATGTCAGAGATCTAGAGAACCTGGAGACCCAGCACAGCTGAATTGAGAATGATCTAGGCAAAGACAAAGGAAGAAGTTTTGGCTAGAGAGACGTTCCCTGAAGATGGGCTCCAGCATGAGTCCAAAAGCTCAGAAGACAAAACCTCCGGCCCCAATAACCGACCCAGATTGGAACCTGCAACATTTATCCTGGCTCACATATATTCACCTTTATTCGTGAAAGGAAGAGGTGTTAGAGAAGAGCTCTCAAAAATAAAAGGCTTGCTTTCAATAGATTAAACACTGCCACTTGTTTGTATGGAAAACATCATACAGAGTTGAAAAAGTTTAAAGAGGTTGTGTTAGGAACTGAGTATTTAAGTTCTGAAGGCTCATTCTTTCTTTCAATCCATTTTTTTGAAGCTGTTATAGAAAAACTGTAACTGAAAGGACTTGCTGAATGTCTTCCTTGCTTTCTGTAGATCAAGGGTATACAAGCTGAGGTCTTAGCTCAGCATGTATTCTCTGAATACTTGGTATGGCCCACAATACTTTTCAGACTTCAGATGGCAATTTCTTAATGTAGAAGAAAGAGATAATTATTAAATTTATGGGAATATTCTTTCATTTTATTCATTTAATGTTTAGTTAAATGTTACTTTAATTAAAACGTAGTGGGGATTGTCCTATGTCCTACTCGTGCTGTGAGATTAGCAAGGCCCACAATCAACCCCTGATCTAGATACAGTTTGGGAACTTCAACACCCCATATAGCCAGGATGACAGCATGACATATCCCCAAGTCTTTTAGTGCCCTTTCACCTGAATTATATAAACAGGTGTGTGGAGAACCCTACAGGAACTTCTCCAAGCCATAAATGTCTCTCCTCTCTATCATCTATATCATGGATTAAAGGAGAGTGGTATGAAAAGTCCCATAGTTCAAATTGTGAGAGCACAGATTTTAGGGTGATCTTGAAGCCCATTGTAATGTCGCCAGTGTGTCAAGATTGAACCACTTTGTTTCTTTCAAACCTTAACGCTTTTCAACTTGCCAATGAACTGGGGAAAGGGAAGGGGGAAACAGAATGCTGAGAATGCGTATGTGGACTGTGAGATCTTAGCAACCATCAAGGTCACCACTGCAGGTGCTTGAGAAAGAGATGGACTGTTCCCATAACAAAAGGACGACTCATAATTGGACAATGTGATCGTCCAGGGGTGGGGAGAAAGGGAAGTTACTGTTTAACTAAGCGAGCAATTGTGCAGGAAAACCAGATCTGGTTTTGTTTCTTCAGTACCAAAATGGTGTATCCAATGAAGTTTTACTTTTGGGAAATCAAAGCTCCCAAGAGTGTTTCCTTATTTTGGGTTCACTAGTCAGACAGTTGACACACTGGATTAATCCTGGGATCTAGAGGTCATCTCAGTTCATAACTGACCTGTTTAGCAAGGATTAATTTTGTATATCCCCTGGATATCTTCATGCATTTAATGGCACAATTGTGAATCAGACTGAAGAAAATCTGACTATCACTGTTTTTTAGTTTGGTTCATCCTGGGCCGCTTTTTCTTTGTTCTTTTTCCAGCGGATTAAACCATGTTAGGAACAGACATTGTTGTTTCAAAGTTTCTTGTTGTCATTGGTTCCATCTTGAACATGCCTGACTAATGGCTGTAAAGATATACAGCTGTCTCCCTACGAGGAATGTTTCTCCAGCAACAAACCAAAAAGCCAACTATGAAGCAAGAAACATCTTGTGCTGTTACACAGCAAAGCCATGTTTCATAGTTTTGCCCTTCTTTGTGTGGTGTTACAAAAGCAGATTGCATGCAGATTATAATTTCAAAGCATAAGTAATGGAATTAAACTGCAGAAAGTAAATGGGATCTTGTTGGAAGGAGAGGAAAGGAATTTGCCCAGAGAATGGTTTTCATTGCTCTCTAAAGTTCTGTGGTCACATCTGATGATGAAAGGAAGCAAAGCATTTTGCACCTGTTTTCTGTGTTGTGGTTGCCATTTGCTAGAGTGTCCTAGGATGAAAAGTATCTGTTTAAACAACAACAACATAGCACAGTACAGGAGAATGTGACACTCAGCTGCCTCAAAACAAACACATCCACACCATAATCTCAACCAACTCATCTCAAGCAGTATCCAATTAAAAGAAGCAGTGGATCTCATGTGCTACAGACATGAAATTTCATTAATCATCAATCTATTATGGTAGATTAACCTTGAGTTCATCCTCATTTCTGTCTAACTTCAACACAGAGATGTCTCACTCATTGCTCTTAAAGAATATGTCCTCATGATGCTCCCTTCATTTCATTCCAAGCCCACCACAGAGAGTTTACATTCAGCTATTCCATTTTTTTCAATGCTAGGAAAGATTGAGGGCAAAAGAAGAAGGGGACGACAGAGAATGAGGTGGCTGGATGGAGACACTGAAGCAGTAGGTGTGAGCTTAAATGGACTCCAGAGGATGGTAGAGAACAGGAAGGTCTGGAGGAATGTTGTCCATGGGGTCGCGATGGGTTGGACACGACTTTGCAACTAACAACAACAAATTCCACTTTTAAAGTAGTCTTTTCTCTTCTCCTGGCAGTTTTCTTGTGGCACATCAACTAGGATGTTTCTCCACAATACTGGTGAAGGTGCATTTAAGGGATGGGATCTGGCCAGCCTCTACTGACTACTAGCTAGGACATGTCTTCCTCAACCTGTTTGCTCAGCAATGCACTCTCTTTTGGGTTGTTCTTCACTGAAAAGTGGATCCTTGGCTTTATGGAGGTATCTGGTCATATAGTGTCTGAGCAGCACTTTCTAAAACACTTGTCAGGCTTCTTGTTCTATGTCACAGAAAAAGTCATGGTTGAAGGTAAATAAGTTCAGTAATAGTAAACGGAGTACATTCAGTGTTTTGAGCATTTAAGATCTCCTCTTATTTATTTTTATTTATTTAGTTTGTCAAACATAAGATAACAGGTATAAGTATAAACATGAATATGAATACAGTAAATACAGGGTACAAATAAAAGAGGACAATAGGACAGGGATGGTAGGCACGCTGGTGCGCTTATGCACGCCCCTTACAGACCTCTTAGGAATAGGGTGAGGTCCACGGGAGACAGTTTAAGGTTGGAGCTATGGGGGTTTGATGAAGTAACAACGGAGTCAGGTAGAGCATTCCAGGCATTGACCACTCTGTTGCTGAAGTCGTATTTTCTGCAATTGAGTTTGGAGCGGTTTACCTTGAGTTTGTATCTATTGTGTGCTCGTGTATTATTGCGGTTGAAGCTGAAGTAGTCATTGACAGGTAGGACGTTATAGCAGATAATTTTGTGTACTATGCTTAGGTCAGAGCATAGGCTGTGTAGTTGTAAGTTGTCCAAGCCCAAAATTTCAAGTCTGGTGGCATAAGGTATTCTGTTGTGAGCAGAGGAGTGGAGGACTCTTCTTGTGAAATACCTCTGGACTCGCTCAATTTTATTAATGTCCAATATACAGTGCAGATTTTGTGTGTCTTACAGTGTAGCAATAGCCAAATCAAAGTTAGATTAGAATCTGGCTTGCTTTTGAGGAAGTTTTCTTTATAACTTTGGGGAAGGAGAAAACCGGAAGACATTTGTGGAATCCAGCTAACCCTAACCCTCCAGCTAATATAGAGAGTGTAATATCTTTGGTTAAATTTCAAGATCCATTTGTGCCTCCATAATTTCTTATTTCAAACTCCCATTACTTTTGAAAGGGAGATCAAACCATACCTTGCCTGATATTTTTCTGGCCATTCTGACAAACTATCTTCCAAATTTTTCTCTATTCATCTCTTACAGGGGACATTTTGTTCTGATGTCAGCATGTTGTCTAAATATCTTTGGAAGGTTACGATGTATTGCATAATATCAAGCATATTACTGCATTTTCTTCCTTACTGGATATGCAAAATAGGTGCTTGTTAACAGATTAATACCAAAAACTGTCAAATTGATATTGATCTTCAGAAAAAAATGAGGAGTACTTCAGCATCTGATCAAATGTCCATATTTACATTATCTTCTTCACAACTGCTATCCAAATGAAAAGCAATTGCCCAACTCCCTGGTTATTCTTTAAGTTTTCTTAGTAAGAGGCATGTTGGCATCACTGAGATAGCACAATAAGCCGGACTCATGGACAGTGCTCTAGAGCACTGAGACTCTATAGTTCAATCCTAAACTACAAATATTCCCTTATACAGTATTTGTAAACTAGACATCTTAGTACAAATGAGTGGCTCTTTGTTTCACTGTTGCTTGCTTGGGATTGCTTCAACTCTTGCTCTTGATGGCTTCAACTCTTCTTACCAGTGAATATTGAGGCAAGAATAGTTTTGAGCCAAGGACAAGCTATGGATTAGGACAAGAAAGGGGTAGGGTCCCTGTTTGGACAATACACTCAATAAACTGCAGATGGCACTTCCCTACATTAGTTTAGTTATTTCCACTGGCAAGAAATGCAAAAGGGGAGGACACTAGCATGCTGCTCGTTTGCCCAGATTCACTGACCTTCACTGTCTGGAAGGTCACCTATTTCATGACTTTCTTAAGAAAGATTATTAATTGATCACATTTATATCCCAGCACAATCATAGGAAGATCATTGATGGTTCATTATAAATAATAAAATAATACCAAATCGCAATAAATTGTAAATGTATTAGAAATCCACAAACATACATGCCATCTGATTCCAATAGCCTTCCAGAAATGCTCTGATTTTAACTGTTTGTGAAATGCCATTAATGTTGGAAACAAATGAGCCTCGATCAGAAGCCATTGCAGGGGCTGGCCCCATCAGTAAAAACTGCTTCTAGATTTCATTTCCCAACCTCTCAGAAAAGGCAGCGGAACTGGATTCTGCTTCTCCTAGAAAAATTCATGATAGTTCTAGTGGGGAGATGTAATCTGGTAGATAACACAGAGCACAGAAATGTAGAGGACTTTGCAGGTTACAGCCAGCATTTTAAATTGCACCTAAAGCTAACAGGAAGCCAATGCAGGCTCTGGAAATTAGGTGTAATATGTGTTCCTGTCATAACCTGCATACAGCTACCATTTGCTGATCCAGCTGGAACCACAGTTAAAGAGCTGTGATCAGTGGAGGACATTTCTAGCCATAGATTCTAGTCCATCAACAGTTGTAGAAAATGTCTAAATTTAGAGGTAGTCCTGATTTTGTGGGGTTACTTTAGGACTTGATCTCTGTGCCAGCAGCAGGAAGATAGGATTACAAGGGAAGTAAAACTAGTCCCAAAAAGTCCCACATCTGTCTGGGCTCAAACGAATCCTCTTTGTATCCTAAAAAGACTGAGTTGTGGTGTTTACCTAGCAGACTTTCCCTGTCTAGGAGAAAGTTGTGTATGTCATACAAACAAGGTTTCATTGGGGAAACTTGAGCTTTGCTGTGATGAGAAAGCTTCGATCTGACCTAAGTGTAGCTCACAAAATTATCTGCCTCAACGTCCTACCTGTTAACGACTACTTCAGCTTCAACCGCAATAATACACGAGCTCACAATAGATACAAACTTAATGTAAACCGCTGCAGACTTGATTGCAAAAAATTCGACTTCAACAACAGAGTTGTCAACGCCTGGAACACTTTACCTGACTCAGTAGTTTCTTCCCCAAACCCCAAAAACTTCAACCTCAGATTATCTACCATCGACCTCACCCCATTCCTAAGAGGTTGGTAAGGGGCATGCATAAGCGCACAATCGTGCCTACCGTTCCTGTCCTAATGTACACATATATTCTTACCTCTTTTACTCTTATTCATGCTTGTACTATTACATATATATTCAATCATGTTTTACTGTTTATACTTTGCTTATAATCATATATGCTTGACAAATAAACAAATACAAATACTTACTTTTTCTCAGATTGTTCTATATGTCAGTTTTGTTCTGAGAGGCTACACGTGCCAAGGACTCATATTATCTATTAAAAAGATCCTAATGATAGTATACTTGCCTGATGACACATTTCTATAAATGATTATAGTAAAATGAAACTTCCGTACATAAAAGCTATATGATTTTGCTGATTTCCTCATTTTGTTGAAATATAAGGCACTTTTTCTATGGAGTACAGATACACATTTACCTAAATGTCTCTGAGGATGTTTAGTGCTACTATACCTAATTTGTCATACCTTCATTACATCTTGCCTTTTTGCCTTTGTTTTCTACACTAATAAACCGGGGTGAAATCCAGCAGGTTCTGACAGGTTCTGAAGAACCGGTAGCAGAAATTTTGAGTAGTTCGGAGAACCGGTAGTGGGAATTTTGAGTAGTTCGGAGAACCGGCAAATACCACCTCTGGCTGGCCTTAGAGTGGGGTGGGAATGGAGATTTTGCAATATCCTTCCCCCAGGAGTGGGGAGGGAATGAGGATTTTGGAGTATCCTTCCCCTGCAGTGGGGTGGGAATAGAGATTTTGCAGTATCCCCTGCTACGCCCACCAAGCCATGCCCACCAAGCCACACCACACCCACCAAGCCACGCCCACAGAACTGGTAATTAAAAAAATTGGATTTCACCACTGTAATAAACCTCTTTGGTTACAAGAAGTATGATTTTACTGAACAACAGAAAAGTTTGTTTGCTTGTTTGACATTAGTTATAATCCACCTTGAGCCAAAAGGATCATGGGCATCAAACACAACATGAAATTTTCAGGATGACAGTTTATCAGGGCAACCTGATGGAGTTAGGCAGTTTGTGCAATTTCACTAGATGTTTTTTAAAAAGAAAGATAAGTTGTTCAGGGTCTCCTTGCAATCTAATGTAATAATCTGATTGCATCAGTTTGCAAGAATGTCCGTATCTTCTTGCATACCTCCAACATCTGCCCAAGTCCCTGTTGCTTTTCACATCTGTCTAAATACCACACTGGAGTTCCAAGGCCAAAAGTCAGTACAATCACTTTTCAAAATCAGAGTCAACAATTAACATGATGTAAACTCAGTTCTGTTGTGACCTTTGTGGAGTGGGTCTGGAACCTTTTCCTTATACCCTGGAAATTCTTTCATTGGTAAGACAGAATAGAATAGAATAGAATAGAATAGAATAGAATAGAATAGAATAGAATAGAATAGAATAGAATAGAATTCTTTATTGTCCAAGTTTGATTAGACACACAAGGAATTTGTTTCCGGTGCGTAAGCTCTCATTGTACATACAACAATAGAGATAAGCAACATAGTTATAGTCATAAGAAGATAAGGAGATAGGTAATAGGTAAGATGAGAATAATGATGGTAATACTGCCTTTTTAGATAGTTTGACAGTGTTGTGGGAATTAATTGTTTAGCAGAGTGATGGAATGGGGGGGAGGGAAACTGTCCTTGTGTCTAGTTGTTCTGACGTGCAGTGCCCTATAGCGTCGTTTTGAGGGTAGAAGTCTTATAAAAGTAATGTGCACTTTCAGACAATGGTTAAACAGCTCCTAAGCAAACATTTGGGAGAGGACAGGAAAAGGTGCATTTTCCCCAGGGCATCCATTCTGAATAAGTATTTTTCTTTTCCAGAAGTGTAACATCTCTTTAACCAACATAATGCAGACAGAAACTTGTAATTGCATAAGAGATCTCACAAAACCACTGAGCTCTCACTGGAGCTCATTGATGGAAGACAGGGCTACCATTTTTTTCTTCAACACTTCAACACCTGGATTCAGTTCTTTGCACACATGCACCAATGTGCACTGTTTCAGACCAAACAAAAAACACCCCGCTATCCCATGGAAATAATACATTCCGTCAAATTGCTTATTCAGACAAGGCCAGCAATGAGATGATCAGAACATATTGAGCCCAAAGCGAGTTCTGTTGGTAGTATTTCCTATGACATCCAGCCAATATTTAGTTATTCAGTCCTCCTAAAGGTATTGCAGTGCAAACAAAAACAATAATTTTGTTTTATATCATCTGTTTTGGGGCAAGAGGCTCATTTGATCTTTCAGCAGCCTGCTGTGAGCTTGCAGGAGTGTTTGGAACCAGGTTAAAAATGAGATGGATGGCAGCAGGATGAGAATACGTTAAATTTAATTTAGTGTTTTAATTTAAATTTGTGGTTGATGGTTTACTTGTTCCGTGCTGTATTTAAATTTTTATAGTGTTTTTCCTTTATATATCTATATCTATATCTATATTTATATCTACCGTATTTTTCGGAGTATAAGACGCACCTTTTTCCTCCCTAAAAGTGACTGAAAATTTGGGTGCGTCTTATACTTCGAATGTAGCTTTTTTTTCCAGCCCTAACTAGGTGCTAACAGATTTTCCCAGCTCTTACCTTGCAGGCTTTTTCATTGTTACTCTCTCCAAAGAATGTTTTTTCAGCCCTAAGTCTTTGCAGGTTTTTTTTTCATTGCTCTACTTGCTCCAAAGAAGTTTTTTTCCAGCCCCAACCAGGTGCTAACGATCTTCCCAGCTCTTACTGGCTTGCAGGCTCTTTCATTGTTATTCTCTCAGAAGAAGGTTTTTTTAAGTCCTAACCAGGAGATAAAATAATGTGCTGAAGCTGACCAGACTAAGGATGCTAGCCAGATGAATACCTGGTAGGCAGATTGTTTTCCCCTATTTTCCTCCTCAAAAACTAAGGTGCATCTTATACTCCAGTGCGTCTTATACTCCGAAAAATACGGTATATCTATATCTATATCTATATCTATATCTATATCTATATCTATATCTATATCTATATCTATATCTATATCTATCCCTATCCCTATCCCTATCCCTATCCCTATCCCTATCCCTATCCCTATCCCTATCCCTATCCAGTGGTGGGTTCCTACCGGTGCGGTCCACTCTATAGCACCGGTAGCGGCCCGTTGGTGACGTCACAGTACCGGTGCAGTCGGTTGCCGGTGCCTGGGTGCCACCATTTTTTTAAAAAAAATTAAATTTTCTTCTGCGCATGCCCAGAAACCTGACAATTAAGTCTTTCCCCGTCCCTTTGCTTGAAAATAATAAGAAGCTCACATTTGACACTTTTCCTTTGCTTTTGCCTAAAGCTTCCCAAAGCTTAACCTTTTATACTGTTAATTTTAGACAGTTTTATACTGTTATTCTTTAGACGAAAACATTGAGGACTGTTAAAAGATATTGTTCTTTTAACAGTCCTCAACATTTTCGTCTAACGAATCCATGACTGAAACAAAAAATGCTGTATGAGACTTGCTTGTCTTTTAACTATAGCATTTTCTGCATATAAAGGTTGCTGTGTTGCCATGGTGTAACACGCACTTTGTATGCAAAGCTTTTCATGTAAGGTATAAAATAGCAAAAATAGTAGTAACATCTCTCTGAAATAATTAATATATGACCGGCAAGCACCACCCACCCGGTCACATGGCTGGCAAGCCACACCCACAAAATAAGCCACGCCCACAGAGTGGTAGTAAAAAAATTAGGAACTCGCCCCTCCCTATCCCTATCTCTATCTATCTATCTATCTATCTATCTATCTATCTATCTATCTATCTATCTATCTATCATCTGTCTGTCTGTCTGTCTATTATAATGATTCTTTCCATATTTGTTTGTTGTATGCTGCCCAGAGTCACTGCTTGTGAGACAAGTGACCATATAAATCTGATGATTGATAAATAGATGATAAGTTGGTAGGTAAGTATATAGGTAGATTGGATAATTTGGAAAAGGCACATGGGAACTGAGAGCATTTGTCTACAGCCCTTTAAAATAGCTACATTTTTCCCTGGGGTCTCACAGTTGCTGAATGATCCCTGAAAAAGATATGGCTGCTTTAAAGAGCTGCGGACAGATGCCACAGTGGTGTCACTATATGCTCTGAAACACCTCTTGGAATTGAACTTAAGGTTTTGCATACCTAGTAAATATAGATGGATTGATGAGATCAGCAAGTATTGCGGGCCCAATTGGCAAAAGAAAGCTCAGGGCCGTATTGGTTGGAAACATGCAGAAGAGGTCTTCATCCTGCAGTGGATAGACAATGGCTAAGATGGTGGTGGTGGTGGTGGTGGTGGTGGTGGTGGTGGTGGTGGTGGTGGTGGTGGTGGTGATGATGATGATGAAGATGAAGAAGAAGAAGAAGATGATGATGATGATGACATCTTCTAAGATTTAGTACCATTTGCTTACAGTTACATTTCCTGGACAAAACAACATAAGTTCCTCTCACCTAAACAACAATATACTTCATGTGCTTTTTCAGGATGACTTGAAAACATAAATATAGAACAGAATCATTGTGCAATATTATATGGAACCATTTCAATGGATTCTTGCAGTGACTTGACTTTCTGGCAGTGAAATAAAAAACATTTGCAATATGTTTCCAATTGTTTAGATTGCCGTGGGGTTTTTTTTTTCATTCTTTCTACATTTCACCCTCTTCAAAGATCAAAGAAATCTTGGTCAAGATATGAATGCAATAGAATAAACATATTTTTGGATTTGCATATTTCCCCCCCCCAACACCTTCAACTGTGAACAAAAAAAAACATAAAGTGGTCCATTTCCTTACTGCTCTAAAATTATTGTGCTTCATCATTCAGTCAACAAGATGTTTAGACTGAATTTGGCAGTTTTATCCACCTATTGAATCTTTCCCAAGGACTTGGAAAAGGCAGATGTTGTTAATAAAGATTTCATTGCAGGATATAAGCTGATCCAAGTAGAGTTGCCTTTTGCAATTAACTGATGGTGATTTTGTCAATGCCGGTGGGGTTCAAGTGGTGCTCCAGATGTTTTGAGATTGTACCCAAGGCACCTATTACTAATGGTGCTATCTTTGTTTTCTTTCACCACCGCCATTCTACTTCCATTTTCAGATCTTTATATTTTGTGATTTTTTTCTCCAGTTCTTCCTCTTCGGTTCTGTTGTCTACCAGTACTGTAATGTCCACTATCCAGACTGTTTTGTCTTTCTTATCAATAATTGTTAAGTCTGTGGTGTTGTGTGGCAGGTGCTTCTTTGTTTCAATTCTAAAGTCCCAGAGCACTTTAACTACTTTATTTTCCATTATTTTGTCAATGTTGTGGTCCCAACAGGTCTTGCTTTCAGACATGTGATATTTCTTGCAGATATTCCAGTGCACCATTATTGCTACTTTATCATGTCATTGTTTGTAGTCAGTCTATG